>VZTF01001216.1:2980321-3109972 GCA_013397755.1 Cnemophilus loriae
AGGGGAGGGAATGGGGGCAGGGGGAAAAAAAAAAAAAAGCCCAGAAAAAGCTGATGCACAAAGTGGAAGGAGAGCTTTTTTTTCTCTTTTTGAAATATCGGACGTAAACAGAAAACAACGGAGGCAACTTGTAAAATCTACAGTTTGCAAACACCCCACTGGCAAAATAAATGCCTTGCCCCCCTCTCCTGTGTTTAAACCTGACATGGCTTAAAAGACTAAAGAAAGTTTTCAGACTTTGGAAGGAATTGTGACTTTTATTAATCCCTGCACCCCCTCCCCCAAGAACCACGTCCCCCTTGATAAAGATTTTCCTTCCTATTTGATAACATTTGAGGCATTTTGAAATCAAAAAGACAACGCGATGAATGTTGACAGAGAGGGAGTATCATACAGTTTGCATTACTAAAAGGCAATTCTTCAAGGAGGACATTTCCTTAAAAAAAATAATAATAACAACAAGACAGCAAACTAGTTTATACAGTACTATACGCAAAAAAAGGGTAAAAGAATTAACAATTCATAAATAAAAGACAGGTCCCAGACCTGTTATTTGTGAACCATTTTCTTAAATAGGTGCATTATGTAAATCTTATGTACAACAAAATTACTTTGCATAACAACTGCAAGAACATGGGGGGAGGTGAAAATCATATTGGTTTTGGTTTTCTTCTCTTGAGATTTTTATAAGTTTGATTTTCTGGAGCAAAACTGGTGAAACAGGAGTTCTGGCTGGCTGGGTGCCAGCCAAGGAAACCCAGGTAAATAAGGACAAAGGAATATATTTTTTTTCTCCACACGGCATAAAACACAAAGGCAAATAAAATCCACAAAGGTGTTTTTTTCCTCTTTATAATCCTCTTGCTGCTACAAAGTCCTTTTTTTTGTTTGTTTGTTTGTTTCCTTTTCAATTTAAATTATGTTGATTCTGAAATCACAAAGCTGAAAGAATCCGATGGGGTCCAGGCTTGCCCCGTCCTCCCAACACACACAACTCCACTCTGCTACCCCACAACCACAACTCCTGCCACCAAGTCCCCGGACTCACTGCTCTACAGGAATTGGCCAAAAGTTATTTTCTGGTTTGTTTCAATCTGTCTGTTTTAAAAATCTTTTCCTTCTCACGAGAAGCAAAAGAGAAGAGTCGGAGGCAGGGAGAGTTCACCAGGCTTCGGTGTAGCGGACGTCCACCTCCTTCAGGTTGGGGAGCTTAGCCTGTGAGGGGAGGAAAAGGTCAGAATTAACGACGTGTTCAGGGCTCAGGTAAAAAGTTCCTGTCAAATCTCTTCTGTGGGATCATTCCCTGTACTTATCCAGCAGAGCAGTGGTATCCAGATTTGGAGGAGGAGTAGAGAAGGGGGGGATGAAAGAACTTCCTAGAGAAGGAGAGCACCTTGCCCCACTGTTGTTGGTGTTGATGACTGGCTGCCCAGGGGAGGCAAAGGCCAAAAAAACCTTTGTGTCCTGTGACTTTTTGTGTGACAGCAAGCCTGGGACCTGTACGGTTCTGAAGATCATACTAGTATTTTGAATGTGGGCTCACAAAAGAGGATGAAAGCACCTCCTCTTGGCAAGGAAAGCACAGAGCCCCACTGCTGGTGGTGAGGGTGATGGGCAGCCCAGGAGAGGTAAAGGGCACGTACAGCTTTCTGGCCTGGGAGCTCCTGTGTGGAAACAACCCCCAGACTTACTCAATTCAGAGGTCGTATCCAAAACTGGAGGAAGGCTATAGAAAGGGACAAAGCACCTCCCAGCGAACTGGGAGGACTGATCTGTCAACCACCAACTGCAGGAAGAGGCGTGACACCCTGGGCCCAGTGCTGAGCTCAGCGGTGAGCTGGAGCGGGCGGGTGTGGCGAGAGAACACGATGCTGAGCCCTTACAGACACACGGAACTGAGTCCCACCTGCTCTAAAACCCACGCCACCAGGTCCAGATCAGACCCTGATCTTCATTTTTTATGCAAATGCTTAGCAAAATGCATCTGTCCAACTTTTGCCATGAAGGCAGTGGACTCAAACTGCAGCAGAGACAGACACGTTCCTCCTCCAGCCTCCACATCGCTCATTTTACCCTCCACGTACTAAAACAATTTGTAGAGCTTTAGCAACTTTTGGTGTCTTAGTCTCCCTTCCACAGCTCTGCTGCTTTTGGCCATATCATTCCGGAATCACCCCACATGGGGCAGATGGGGATCGGCTGTTTGTGCTGTTCCTACTTGTCAATCCCATTTCCACACTCCCTGACCATAATTGCACAGCTAATTCTCTCAAAACAAATAAACACGTTTAATTAGGCCAGGGCATAATTGAGGACTTGGAAGTTTCTAGGAGTCATTATTACCTCACTCCTTGATTTATGTGCACGCATATTTTGATAAGAGCTATTCATAATCCTACAGACACTGCCAGCAAATAATTTTTCAGTTAGGCAATAATGACTTCAGTAGTGGGTGTTTATTTATTGTCTGGTTCAGCCTGCCTGGTACATATGTGGGTGTCTGTGTGTGTGCAAGCGTGTTTAGTGGGGTGGGGGATGGAGCTGAGAGGAAATGTCATCACTGGCTTGTGCCCCAAATGCTCTCGCAGACCAAGGTGAGAAGAAGGAAAGATTTGTATCAAAAGTATGTTCTTTGAAGTCTGAGCCGTTCTTAACAAACCTACAGCCACGTGCCCCAGGGAGAGAAACAATGACCTTTGAACACACGCAGAGCCCTAAAAACACGGCTACCAAGAGAAATCTCAGTGGAAGAGGTGAAAGGGGAAAAAGCGATGCCTGCCTGCTTTCTCAGCTTTTTGAGTTCTCTGCAATCATCAGGACTTTGCTCACAGCCAGTTTTGCTGTTTGCCCTGGCAAGTCGCTTTCTTGTGTGCCTGCTAAGGACTATTAATGCAATACCAGAGCAGAGGGAACCGGTTAGGAAAATGTGAGTTTCAGTAAGAAGTGAGTGGCAAAGGGGCTCAGAAGCAGGGGTGGGACCGGGGGAGCCTCTCAATAGATGTGATTTCAGAGCCCTGGGCCAAATACAGCATTGACCTTGATTGTTTGTAAATGCCTGGGGCCTGATACAAGCTCCATTGTGTGAACCCATCTGCAAGCCAGCTGTTAATTCCAAGGATGACTTCTTTGCATATACAATTGTGACACAAGTTTTTAAAACTTGATCTTGAAAACTCCATGCAAGCAGCATTGCAGCTGAGTCCCTGAGGGAGCCCTGGCTCCACAGCCAGAACCAAAGATAGATGCTTGCAGTGAATTTTGAAAGCAGAGCAGTTACAGGACTTGCTTCAAGTTCCAAACTCAACCCAAGGTTGTGACCTTCTGAGTAAACCTGGCCCAATCTGTTTCAACATCCAAGACAAGCAAACGTCGAGTTTCATCTTGAGTCCTTGGTTCTCTGAGGTAAGATTTTGGGAGATGCGACTCACACACCGCCACAATGAAGTCCACGTGAAGTCATGAAAGCCAACACATCTCACGCAAGCTTTGTCTGAAACCACCTGGGGCTACGTCCTGGTTCTTTACACCATTTTGCCTAAGTGGTTATAAACTCATAGTAAAACCAGACATTACACGTCAAATTTCAGAACTTGGCATCTGTGCAGACGTTTCTGCACAGAGCCCAATTCCAGTCCTAGTGGTGTCAAGATAAATTTGCATCTTCCTCGATCCTTTTAGTTCTCCCTTTGCATTCTAAAACAAAGCTCCACGATACTGTTCACCCAAGTTACTTTTGGTCCCGTTAACAGTACAGGACATGGTGTGCACTGGACCGTACCCGTGTCTGTATCCTCATCAGAAACAATAAATATGCTTCTATTTATGAAACTTTTACTGATAAAGCTTTCACTGTTGATAGTACTGGCAATAAGATTGAGCTGCTGATTCTATCTCATACTTCTCCATTCAGTATATTAAACGTTTCCTGGGTCCATCAAAGCCAGCAACCTCACAATGCTGCTTTCATCCATTATATCCCCAAAATAATCCACTTCGCCCTCTTCAGATAACTTTCATGCTACCCACTCCACAGGGCCAGTTCTCCCTGCCCTAGGCATCACCAGCATGCTCTTGCTACAGCTGCTTCTCATCTTTAGAGGATGAAATTCATAAATACCTTGAGATCTTCGTAGGTATCTGCTGAAAGTTTGGTGCTGTTCATATTTAAACTACACAGGCTCTTCATGGCTAAAAGAGAAAACACACAGATATTTATGATAATGCTGCATTTTCTTAAAATACCATGCTTACAGTAGGCCAAAGCATAAACAAGACATGACTATGTGCAGCACTCCCAGGAAAAAGCTGAATAGTGTAAAATATAGAAATACAAATGGATAAACAGCTGTTTGGGCCCTCATCCAGGAAAAAGTCCCTATTTAGGAAGGGCCATTAAGCATATGCTTAAGTCTGCTGACTTCAAAGGAGTTCAGTCAACTTCTCATAATCGGTTTCCTGCACATTATTCTGAATAGTGCCCGTTCTCAGTGCTCTGCGTGGTGCTCGCAGGGGCCATGCTGATCTGGCAGTCCTCCCTCTCCTCCCCCCATTCCCATTTTAGGCTCCACTACTTAGCAGAATAGTTTCCTAAGATGAGCCATAACTACTGGCCTGTCTGGCACGTCTGCCTAGGATCAAGCCTATTAAAGCAGCCCTCTAAACCCAACAGTGAGGTTTACAGTGCACTGCTGGGGGCAGGAGGGAGTTTCATTCCGGCATGTCGGGCAGCTCTCAGTGCCCAGGGAATCCGGGATGCCTCGCTCTGCTCTGCCTTGTTTAAACTAAGAACAGGGAGAGTTTCACCTCCCCAAAAACAAAGGAACAAAAAAATGCCAGGAGGAGTATGGAACCTGCTGCACACAGTTGCTAAACTGACTGAGAAGCTGCCAGATGGCTTTGCAATCTTCCCCTCCTGCACCACAAGGGCAGGCCCCACCCAGAGGGGATACCCACAGGAAGAAATCTGGGAAGTCCCTGGGCAACGGGTCACCACGTGAGATGGGGACAGGTGCCATCAGTGAAGCCAGAGCAAGATCTAGAGTATGGCCCAGGAGGATGAAACCCACACGAGGCCACCCAGTGCTAGCGGGCTCAGGTCACCATCCCACAGCGGAACGGCTGCGGGACTGGGCAGGGAGAAGGGAAGATTAAACCCAAACACAGCCACAGCCTGTCCTAAACCCCCACGGAAGCAGCGCCGCGGCACTGAGAGATCCACCTCCGGCCCGAACCCGCACGAACTCCTCAGAACCCACGCGAGGGTCCCACACAGCCCCCGCTCCGTCACTCACAGCTCAGCGCCAGCAGCCCGGCATCCGTGACCGGGGTCTCGCACAGGTTGAGCACTTGCAGCATGGTGAGGTGCTCGGACAGGAGCCGCAGCCCCGCGTCGCCGAACTGCGGGGCACAAGCAGAGCTGAGTCAGACGAGGCAGGGACACCTCGTGCAAGAGCCTCGGTGCAAACAGGGCCCGTGGAAACGGGGTTTGACCGAGCCCTCAGCCACGCTCCGATCGCTCGCCGCCATCGCGGATGACAGCAGAGAAAGCAAATAGTTTTATTCCTGTCTTGCAGGCGGGGAGCAGAGAAATTAAGTGACTTGTGCGCACTTAACCACAGGCCGTCACTTAATTAGCGTGGTGCCTTTGAAGCCTGGACTTTGTACGAGTGGGCTCCCACCCAGGCTATACACGATGGTTATGGCAGCCTCAGCCAGTTCCCAACCACATCACACAAAAAAAGCACAATGCAAGTGGTATTAATTAGCTATTTTGGTCTCAAGAACAATGCACTATTGATTGGTAATTGTTCTATTGACCCACTTGGTTTCTGCTGTTTCTAAATTCTAGATTAATGGAAACCAGGATATCGCAAAATGAAATGGAATCTAAACTCTTTTTTTTCTTTTTCAATAAAAAAAAAAAACCCACACAAAAAGCAGGCTCTTTGTTCAATGAAATCAAACTCATTTTGAACAAGAAGCATCAAAGTTTTTCAAATGCAAAAGTTAAATTGTTAAGACAAATCTGGAAGAGATACAGACAATCTTAAAACAAGCGACCAATCAGTTTCTACTTCATATTCCCCATTAAAAAAAAAGGATATTTCTGGGATACAAAGTAGTTAGGTAAACAAAACAAAATATTTACATGACATTTCGGTAAAAAAAAACACTGCTTTTTGTGGTTGCACTGACAATAATCATATTTTCAGTGAGCACAATGAATAGGTGCTAGCAGAAAATGGGGAAAACCTATTCAGTGGAGAACCTCAGAGAGCAAAACCAGCAGGGAAACGTAGAAGAAAAATTTAATTTTAGAAGTTCTTTCAATCAACAGCTGAATAATTTGTTCAGTTAACTTGGTGGTTTTTTGCTTACAAAATAATCACATTTTTATTATAATTTCCTTCTACTTATTCATTATCTGAGTTTCTTTTTGTTGCTGTTGGGTTGATCAGCTTTCAAGCAATTCATTGCCTAACTCTGTGCTTTGCTTGACCACATGAGCTGCACAGCATCATTTTTTCATCCTAAATGGGTGAAAGCAGAAGCATTTCTCAGATGAACAGCAGCACAGGTTCTACTCAGTACACGGCAGCGACCATGCCCAACTGGAACATTCAACCCAAGACAGCAGCAACTCTTTTATAATTAAAAACAAAACAAAAGTTAAAAAGTGGAGAAAAAAAAAGGGCGAAGAGAAAAAAAATCAGCTGCCAAGATAAGCTAAACCACAGGAAGGCCCTGTAAAAATAGCAGGAGGACAAAGCCATCTAAGCAAGCCTCTTCACACACTCCTCTTGTGCTGACGTAGCGTGGAATTTCGGAATTAGTCAGCACTGGGTCCTGCTCTGAGTGTCAGGCTGCAGAGTACTTACCTGAGTTGACCACAGGTTCAGCTGCTTGAGCGAAGGCAGTTTGATGAGGTGCTCAGCACAAGCACTTGTCACGTTGGTAAAGGCCAGGCTGAGGTTTTCCAGATTCCCAAAAGATCCCGAGCTTAGCAGGCGGGCCAGGTCTGCATCCTGAAAGCAGACAGGAGATTGGTAGGAGAGATTGTGAATGCCCAGTCTGGAAGCGTGCGGTGTCACCGATACCGGTAACCAGAGCGAGTTGCACAACTGCTCCACTTGTTTACAGTAACAGAGAACCACACAGAGCAGTTTCTGTTTGTTTGGCAAGCAGCTGGGCTCTTGTGGCAGCGTTGCTTCACACACCCTGGGAAAAATTTGTCCAAACATTAGGACAAAAATGTCCTTTGCATGTGTATCCATCCTTACGAGACACAAAGGCTTCAGTGTCAGAACAAATGCTGAAGGTGGGTCTTTAAACTTCGTGAAGATTTAACCACGAGGTCCAGGTCCCAGCTGTGCTCAGGACCATTGCCTGGCCTCAGTGAAGTTAGTCTGGGTTTGCACCAGGCTTAAACGCAACAGTGCTGGGTCTCTTTGAGACTTCCATGACTAAAATTCAGAACTGGACATTGTGAAGTTTGCCTTTTTAATGCAAAACTCTGTCCCCAGATCTGCCACTCCAAATCTGAGCAGCACTATAAATGTGACAGCCTGGTGCTGGTGTTGCAAACTGCTGCACAGACCCAAGAGCAGAAATGTGCCCTTACTTGTGTAAACTCCAGTTGTGTTGACAGAGCAAGTGGAATGGCTCCCCACTCAACTGCCCAAAACCACTGTGCCACATGGCAAACGTAAATCAAATGTTTAAATACGGAAAGACAAAGCTTGTTTTTCTATTGACATGATTAACTTACTGTGGACTTGGATGGCAGTGTTAACCTTGTGGGGCCACCTTTTCTTTGCTGCAAAAGAGAAGATATTTTGGTCAAACAAGCTGCCGTTCTACATTTCAGACCCACTGAAGTACAGCAAGCTCCTCACTAGCGCAAACCCTGCTCGCATTTCAAAGCTTCCTGCCAGCCCTTCCACCTCATCCCTGCTCTGAGTGTGCCTCTTGCTCCCCAGGGGACTCGCACTGACCACAGCTAAGTGGGTCTTCATGCCATTTGTCTGCTTCAGCCTGCCAGCATTTGGCTACTTTCACTTTAAAGGAAACAGCTTTAAAATGCTGGGCAAAGTGAGCAAAGCGGTTAAGACAGCACAGCTGATAAAATCATTTGTTTGACTTCAAAAAAAGCATCTACTTTTGAGGCTGGGAGCAGAGGTTAAAGACAAATACAAATGTGAAAGAGGGAAGGGGAAGTTTGTGGGTATGTTTGCATAGGTGAAAAAGTGCTAATGAAAGCAGGTCCATTTTAAATCTGTAGGTTCTATCTTTAAAATCAGGAAGAATCTTTTTCTATAGGCTCTAGCTCTGAGAACTAGACCTAAAGACCATCTCAGTGAAATGCTGTGAATGCCAGAGCATTCAGAAATGCTGGCCAGCACCAGAACCATTTGCTACTCATATGTCAAAAGGTGGCAGAATTTGACAAGCTGACTTGTAAGATCTTGAGACAGCAGGGTTTCACCTTTATTCCTTCGCACAGATCCTAAGCAGGTTATTGAATATCATTCATAAACATAGTAGGGGATTAGTCACATCAGTAAATATCACACAGTATATATATTCACAGTAAAATCCTCTGAGGACTGCTCCCATCCTGTTGTTAACTGGGAATTTCACACCCTGCTTGTCTTTCTTCTGTACCTCCATTTGTGGAGAGCACCAGACCTCAGCGTGCAATGGCAATATGTGCAGGGTGACATACCAGCTCCTTTAACTCCCTCTGCCTCTCACACAGCTGTTCATACATTCTCTTTCCCACGTCTGTGCTTTCCAGGGTGGAGATGATCTGGAGCTGGGTGTCGTTATTGTCAATGATGTTGTATTCCAGCATCAAACACAAAATCTAGCAGCAGAACAAAAGGAGAGTGGTCAGTGCAGGGCTTTCATTCCATTTCTTCCAAATATCCTAATTACACTATGGGTACGGTGGTTTAAATTCCTGGCTAAGTTTTTAGAGCATGCATTATGGAGGTTAGATTAGAGGATATCACAGCAATATTTATGCCCCTTCCAACACATGAAATAATTGTTTTTATGTGTAAAGAATGAAGTGTCATCTCCAAAAGCCAGCCTGTCTATCCTGCCTCCCATCAGTGCTCATTCCTTCTGACTGAGAGGTGCAATTATTTGCATCAGACCTGGAAGATGGCTCCATGCCACAGCCCTCTCCAGAACAGGTACAATCGATCCAGTATTTCCCAGGTCCACGGGCTGGGCTGGGGATTGGCAGAGCTGGGGCACTGCTCACCAGCAGAGCCAAGCAGCTCCTTAAGGGCCAGATATTCCACCCCTAAGTGCTGGGATTTCTGTGCAAGCACAACACGTGTGAGGTGTACACAGCCTATGAGGCAGGATGAGAAAAGGGCAGAGAGACTCCAAGGGAGGATGCTGGGAGCTCACTGCTGTGGCCAGGACATCCCCCACCTCACTGGGAGCACACCTGACTCACCCTGGGAAAGGGACTGCCAGGAGCAAGGCAGATCCCAAGGGATGATTCCAGTGGGTCACACAGATTTAGGACACAAGCTGCCCCTCCACACTGCCTTTCCTTTTCAGCTATGTATCATGCCATTGCAATTAAAATGCAAAGCTTTTATTCCCTCCACAATTTCAATTATTTTTAATGAAGAAAAAAAAAAATCCAGCAACATTATATTCAAATACATGCAGCATGCTCCTTTATTTACTGGATTAAATTAGCACGCACAGATCTAAGTCAATGAAAAACTGTAACTCCTTCCATCTAGTTTTCCACTCTCTTTCTGCTGATAATATGCCATTTATCAAGAAACTTCTCTTAAGAAACCCAGAAAAATACATATAAATGATCAGCACAACAAAAATAACAAATCATAAGCATAAAAAATGTGTATTAATGCAAGCAAATAAGGTTTTATAAAGTGCACTTCCTGTGCACTGCTCATTCTGCAGGTGGCAAGACAAGAATCAGGCATTTCATCATGGAAAAGCCTTGTGGTTGTGAACTGTGATCTCCCACCAGAGCCTACACCACCACGGCCATTTATTTCCCATCCTAACCGCTCCAGCTGCATTGCAGCAAACAATCTCTTTCTCCAAAAATTCGTGCACTCACCTTTCATTTAATTCACACTCTAAGGTTCCCCTTAATTCAGAGAAACACAACCACCCACTGCTGGTGTTTGACATAACACAAACCTGACCTCTGCTAGAGCCAGTTCTGGGAAAGGCAGTGTGACCCTGAACACTGCTCATAAACTTCTATGACCACATGTTTTTAGGGCTTACCTCTACCATTGTCTGGTTACCCCTCAAAGCCAGCAGCATACAAGGTCCCAATTTATTTTCAGCCAGTGAAAGCAGGAACTTCTTTGTTTTATAGCAGGATCCCATCAAAATATGAACCTATTTGAGAAACAGAGGTAAAATTAGGGGTGTAGGCCTAAGGAACACATACACCTTGGAAGGGATATTGTTATGCAGCCAAAAAGTGTTAAGTACTTGCAATAAACCTAAAGAGATGAAGGCCCTCTTTACAAGTTAAAGTTGCAATGTCTCAACAGCTTTACTGCTGAATGGAAGTGACTTTTTGAAGAAGGTGATGCCCAGTGAGATCTGAGGGAGTGGGAATTTTTTGTCCATAAAGGAGCCCAGCTGACAGCCTGATAGAGGCTCCCCAGGAAACACCAGAGCAGCTGTGCAATTGCCCCCATTCTCAGTAACCCGATGAACCCAGCCCCAGGGGAACCACCGGGGATTTTGCTTTTGCATCTGTTTGCACTTCGGTTTCTCTGGAAATGCCAGCTGGGGAGCAGGGGCTGTGTGGGCTGGGTGTCTAGGTAAAAGGCAGTGCTGCCAGCAATCTGCTGGCCTTGGTTAAGGGGTGGTGACAGACAAAATCACCTGTTCAGGATGAACAGACAGGAGCTGACTGGGGAAGGAAGGAGCGCTTTAAGAAAACCTGGCAGTCCTGAGCACTAAGTCAGAGATGACTTCATGGGCTTTCGTGCTCTTGGGCCAGTATCTTGCTTTCTCTTTTGCTCAGTTTTCCCAGAAAGGACAGAACTGCTGAGAACACTGCCTGAGTGACACTCCTTTGAGCTGACAAAACTGTTCTGCAAACTCCCTCCAAGCTCCAGAAAGCAACATGTGATACCACATAGTAACACCTATGGCAGAAATGCAAAGACACTTGTACAAATCAGACAAGGCTCTTCTCAGAGAAGAGGTTGGCCGTGTTATTTCCAATGTAAAAGCCTTAGAGATTAAATGCAGAGAAGTTTGGGTTCCTAGAAGAAAGTCTTATTTCATAGCCCAGATGGCTGATTCACCATTTGCTGCAGAGCACTACGTGAGAATTTGCATTTTCAAATAGCCTGGGCAGGAAGAGCTCCATTATGTGGACTCAACATCAGCACTACTCTACAATAACCTTGTAAATACATTTTGTGGCCCCCTGGCTCATGGCATTGCCTGCACTATGTCCAATACTGCTGAAAATATCACAACCATGCCATGATGAGGTCAATTCTTTGTGAATCATGGCTTCATTACCGGCAAGGTCTTTAGAAAAACAGAAAATCTTTTTTTTCCTTAAGCATCCATCAGCTCAGGTGGCCTTTAAAAATCCGAACCTCCAAGCCAAAAGGGATTTAATTTCATGCAGTTTTCATTAAGTTTTTTTCAGAGGTTTTCTTGAGCAATGGAAAATACTGACACTGACAGTAAAGTAATATTAGGTGCATCTCAGAACAGGGTGTTTTTCCAACTTTATGGTTAGTCGTTAGCAGCTCTTTAAGTATTTATCAACATCCTTGCAAAGGGCACAGAGTACTGCATATTAATGTGTGTTAGCACTGTGCTTTCTCATGCACGCCATCTCCTGATGCTCATAAATATCTTGAACCACAACAGCTCTCAGGAGAAATGATACAGTTCTGAAGAGATTTTCTTTTCAAAGATAAAAGACAGATTAACAGTGAGGAGGGGTGAAACCTTTTGGTGAACACCTTTTTGGTGTCCTTTGGGACACTCTTCTTCCATTATCAGTTTCAGAGGTATCTGATCCACCTGATTTTAAGGGTATAGACAGACATCTATGTTGTGACCCAAAACGTTCAGCATGTGGGAGATGCACAAAGTGTAGATCTCGCCGAAAGTCACTTCACTATGCACCCAAAGCCAGCTTCAACAAATGTTTTCCCCCTTACCAGGGAAAGGCAATAATATCATTTCCATCTTACTTGGTATATGGAGAATTAATACAGAGAGAGACCTACGTGACTTGACCCAGGTTGCACAGAAAGACAGTGCTTAAATCACATCACTGATTAAAACCTGTTATTTTCTGTCTAGCCCTTCTCAGAGTTACAGAAGAAGTAACTGCTGGAAATGGAATACTTTCTAATTACACCTCTTCACAACAATGTAATTGGGCAGAGACACTGATAACACCTTTTTATATCTATCCATCCATCCTTTGATTAAGTCAATGCAACTGTTGGTTTTAAATTCCAGGGTAGCCTATAAATGTAAACTATAGGTGCGGATGTACAGAACAGTCTGTCTCCCTTGTCTGCCAGTATTCTATGTTCCCTGAGAGAGTTTTTTATATCGACACATATTTATAAATACAGAAATACATACATATGCACAAGCATGGTTTGTGTATTACACTACCAGTGAGAAAACACGCCAAGGTTCACAAAGAGAACAGCAACGTGCTAACCAAACTGTGACTGCAAGGGAGGTCGATGGATTTGGTGACAGAAAGATCTGGATTTTCTGGTGAACGCTCATGGTTAACAGAATCGTGATTTTGATAATTTCTTTTTTGACAAAAGCAAGTAAATCTTGTAACTGCCAACCAGGCATTAGCTACTTACTGCAAAGAAGTTTCCAAACTCACATTACTGCAGACACGTACCATACTGGCAAAGAGCTCTCCATCGTCGTCACAGGCCACTCCCCCAGGGCTGTAGAGCTGGAACCAGCCGTCTTTGCCAGCCCTCACACTCAGCAAACACGAGTGGACCTGCCAAGAAGTGAACACATTGGGAAGGTTACAGCTCCTGCCAATAACCACCAGAGTCTCCCACGCTGGGCCAAAAGTAACTGCAAAACCAGGGACTGCTGGAAATTTCATGGTTAATATTTCAACCTACAGAGCTGCGGGCCAGTCTCCACTCCCAGAACCCATTTTTTCAGTACAACCAAGGAGAGAAGCTGCATCATCACTAATTGCATGGCCTTTTTCATTCCCTTTACACAAATCAAATGGCTGGAAATGGCTCTGGGCTAGAACAGCTCCTTTCACTTGGGAAAAAAAAAAAAAACACCACCAAAAAACCCCCACAAATTTCTGAGCTTCTGTCATTTTCCCCCTGTCCTCCCAGCATGTGTGCCTATACATCTGATGTGATCTGCATACCCAGTGTAGTGGCCGATGGCTCACTCATTCCAATCATTAACAATTCTTATTACTCTTGCTCTAACAAAATTTGACCAGAGTCAGGGTGAAGGAAACCCACAGGGAAAACTCAACAGGGATACATAACACGGAAGCACTGGAGAACTGGCACCGGTGAGCAACCATTACTCTAAATTTGGCCCACTGTAGAGATTACTATATTTAGTCCCACAATTTAATAGAGAGGTCATAATTAAGCTTTATTTTTTTTCCTTTTCTTTTTTTTTCCTTCGCTTGAAGAAACAGATGTTCCATTTCAATTTTTGAGGGGGGGGGTGTGTGTGTGGGAGATGAATTCTTTCCTTTGGGCACAGAACACTTGTGACAGATGAAATCCTGGTGCCATTCTAGGCAAGAAGGTCTCATCTGACAAGGGTAACTACTGCTCATGAGAGCTAAACCCATGGAAACCAGGAGTTCTGGGCAGTGATGATACAGCCTCACCCACAGTTTGAGGCAGCTTTCTCTCCTTTATGCCAAAAGCAAGAATCACTGTGGATGAGAGGTTCCCTCTGACTCAGCCAAAGCTGATGATGCTGAGCAGGCTCCGAGTGCAGCTCCGAAGCAGCAGCCACCACGAGGCTGCAGCAACACTCTCACCCCAGTAACACACCTCCCACCCCCTTTCTGCTGCCAATTCATGAGAATTACGGTCATTTGCACACAACGTAGCTGAAACACAGCTACATAAAACCTGTTATTTTGTAAGCTGCGTGGATCCACGGATTTTGCTTCCAATTTTTTTTGTACGGAAGATGAAAAGCTCTGAGCGGTCCCACAGAGTGGGAAAACCTTGCTGGTTGCAGTTTACTGCAGAACAAGGACATCAACTGATGCCAGACAAGGAGGTGACAACACATAAACCTCACACATAAACCACCCTGAGGGGCCACTACTCCTTAAGAGTAAAACCACACTGTGTTTTGGAACCAGCTACTTAAGGAGAGATCTGAACAAGTGCACTTGCAATCCCTCCAATTAATACTCTGTCTAAACTGCCAGCAAACTCACCTCTTGCCTCGGGTCTTCTGCAAATCTCTGAATCACATACTTCAGCTCCCTGAAAAAAGTAAGAGTAAGAAGGACAAGAATAAGCAGTTGCTGTTTGCAGTATTTGCACAAGAGTAACATTTCTCTTGAATAACACCTAAAACGATATATATTCATGCACTTTAGAGACAAACAAGTTGAACTCCTTTCACAGGAAGGAAATATGATGCCCAAAAGCGATTACCAAGGACAGTGTCTGTTCACAATAGCCTAAAAAATGTTTCAGAGATGTGCACTGACAAACTCCTTTGTAAATTCTATCAGCACCCAGTGGCTTTAGTCCTTGGGCTCCTGCTAGCACAGTAAATTACAAAGAAAACTTTTTATTGCTAACAGAACATGCTTACAGCCCTTCTCAGATAAAAGCCATTAGAGACACAATACTGAATAATGCATCATTGCTATTATTGACTAGTACAAGTATTTATTCAATAAAACAAAGGAGCCCCAGAAACTTACTTTGTGAATTTCTCATGTGCAAGAGCCCTGAAATTTAAAACAAAAAACAGAAGAGTATGACGATTTGAGAGAAGGGAGAGAGGGGGAAAAAAGCCCAAAAAACCAAACAAGTACTTCTCAGTTCTTTCCTGATAACAAAAGGACTTGCTAAGCAACTGCAGCACATAAGACAAAAAAAAATTCCTTCAAAAAATCAGATAAAGCCTCTTTCATTAACCTAGGGGGGAAAACTACTTGGAACAAATCTTGTAGCTTTTCTTGAGTCTGTCTTAGACAAGGCTCTGACTAATGCCAGTGGGAGCTTTGGGTCAGAAGAAAGTAAAAGACTTACAATACCATTATATAATTACAAACAGAGTTTTGGCTACCTCCAAGAGCCAGGTGTATTCCTTAATTGCAATGCAATTAGGGTATGGTCGCAGCTAATTAGCATCATATATCAGTAAAGCAATTAGTGGTCATTTTGTGAAGTGCCTTGCATCATGGTATGGTTTTACAACTCCCCCAGGACTCACATTTGACTTAGGTAACGATGTCTCTGTTACCTATCTCCAAGCCCTCACTGTAGCCCAGGTAACCTGGCATGGAGGATTAGACCTCTGTGATTCAAGACATCAGGTCATTAGGGGATGTGATAAGCCAGCAAACTGTACAATTACAGGTTGTCATTTTTGTCCGTGGAGGTCTGCACTTTATAAACACCACTGTTCATTAATAGGCTTCCGAGGGAGCTTGGCTGATCCATAGGGCAGCTTCTTCATTTAATGCAAAACACAAATGACAGGAGTCTCTGTGACGCCACTAAAGCATCCTCCTCCACTAAATCTCTCACTTTGCTCTCCTCCTCACCAGCTTTCCTTCCCTTCCTGTCTGCCTGTCTCTAGTTAACCATATTCCTCTTTGGGATCATCTGAGAGAAATGGGGAAGGAAGTTGAACATGGGGAGGTCTTCACATCCCTCTGCATCAGCCAAAATCAGCTTCAGTTTCTAAATCAATACTAGAGGCACAAAGATCCTATTACCATCCCTTTTCACTTGATGTATGTTTCACCATAAAAAACCAGTAACAAGAACAAGCCAGTAAATACTGAGACAGTGCAAACTCACTCCTTAGGAAATGGGATAGGTTGAAGCAAGCTGGCCAGGGCTGGTCTCCAGTCATCATAGTCTGACCTGCAAAATGAACATTTTGTTAACAGGTTACCAGGTTTTCAATATGGTTTGCCAACAGTTAGTTCAAGGAGTTAAAAGCTTTTTACTGTGGGCACCAATAACCTTTCTGGTTTACTGAAACACTCTCGAAATCTGCAGTGACATTTCCCTTTCCATTTTCAGCACATTCTCCATTGAGGCACAATAAATCTGGTATTTACAGTGACCTCCAGAGAGGCCTTCTTTATGTCAACTTAAAGACATTTGCTGTTTATGAAACCTGTTGACATTTAATCACTAAGTAATACTTTCATCTAAGTTGGTAGAGCAATTACCAGGCTATTGCTATTTACAGCTCTTCTCTGCATCTAATTGGAATTTTTCTTTGCTGTAAGACATAAGCCCATTTGTAAAAACAAAGATACCCCCCAATCCATTTCTGACACAGAACCCACCAGCCAAAGCCCAGACCCTGGCTCTCAGTAGTAACAATGAGTACACACAGAAGTGAATCAATCTCGTATGGGCCAAAACACCTGGGGATGTCTGTAGAAGCAATGTAGAAGAGCCTGCCACCTCCTCTTAGTGCTGCTACCCTTTGGATTTCAGTGTTAAAAATCAGATTATTGGCTGCAGCTTACTGGAAACTTGGCACAAAAGTGTGGTGTGCCTTTGGGAAGGAACGAAGTGTGATGTTCTCAAATGGACAGTATCTACTGATAGATTAGAGACGGACAACATATGCACAGGAACTGTTCCAAAAGAATGCAGTTTTGCAAAGGGAAAGTTCTAGCCCAGAGAAATTGAAGATGGATGCATTTCCAAAAGTCACATCCATCCTTTGAACCCCATAAAGCAGAAATGTCCATAAACTAATAACACATACGACGTTGGACAATCCACAAAGACTTTGTTCACAGACAAAATTTAATTGCATGAGCAGGGTATTCTCAAGAAGCAACATGCAGAGAAGTTTTACTTGAATGGAGAATCACGATGTAAAAATCAACCAGGGAAGCAGTTAACACTTGCCCAAGAGCACTATGAGTTGAGGTTACACAAATGTGTGATATCTCCTGCCAGCAACTAACCCACGAGGATCACTGTGACCTGAAAGTGGTTTAGTGTATTAAAAACCAGAACAGCACATGTGAAGTTGCAGTAATCCAAAAAAGAAACCTCATGACCATGCCATTGTGCTAGAAGTCAGTAAACCTAATTTTCTCCTCCATCAAAAATTCTATTCTCAGGTCTAAACTAGGGGCAACTCTGAGGGCAAGGGGTGTCTCACAAACCTTAAGCGAATGTGAGTCAGTGGCAGCGAGAGCACTTTGTGATCACCTATTCATAAGGTTCTTTCCAGAGACAAAAAGTCCCTTACCTGCTTAGCCACTGAACAAATAAGGAAGATGATCAACTTTGTTTAATGTCTCAGAACAGCAAGACATGAAGCAGGACTTTATTACAGGGGTTGTTTTTCCATTTAGTCAGTGTAAAGTGAATACTGTGACACACCTGAGGATGGGGCTTGTCACATAAACTGAAATAAGGCAAGGAAACCTCTGACACAGAATCTTTAAGATGAGCTCTCTGGGTTCTTTCAACAAAGCTTTGATTAATTCAAGCTATCGCCAAGATTATTCATTGTTTCTGACCTACAGGCACATGGAATGGGTCGGTGACACGGAACTCTGGCCTGTGTTCAGGTTCAGCTGAAGTCTCTTGTTTCAATACCAGGTCTCTAGGAGAGAGCTGATGCAACGTGTCTACAGCTGCAGCCCTGAGAAGCGCCACAGGTCTCTCTCACACAGCCTGGGTCTCACTGTGTTTGTCAGATGTGAGAACAGAGTACAGACATTTTCTTTTATTTTATTTAAATATACACACCCTTTGGAAATTCCTAGCTGATTTTATTCTAAAAACAACACATTTACTGGTAGATACAAACAACTTTGAAAGCAGATTTTTGAGTGGGGGAGACTCGGAAGTCAAAAGGCTGAGTTAGAAAATTCAGAGGTGTTAAAGGTGTTTCATATCACACGAGACACAGCACCTACAAATCTCTTCTAACAGAAGCTTTAAAGCTGAGACCCACTTTGAGGCTTAGCTCCTGTGACATCTCAGGCTAAGTGTTACATCACTGAAGTTCCTTCTTGAGCAATCTGGAGAGTTGTGATTACTAATAATATGAACCAATCAATTTTTCATGGCTGATCTTCAAAGGAAATTGCAAGAGTAAGAAAAAAGTTGTTTTGCAATAGACTAAGGCCAAATGAAACTGCCGACAGAATGAGACAGTATCACTCTGACTTTTCTCAAAGCTGGGGAGCAGGGCAGGTCTGTGAGAGGGCAGTGAAAATAAAACAGTCTGCTTCCCTAGGAGGAGAAGGAAGGAAGGAAGGAAGAAAGAAAGAAAGGAAACTGTCTCCTATGAAATACAGAAAATTTGGTCACATGAGTTGGACCTGAACATAAAATCTGCACAGCCTGTAATCCCTTCAATCTGAGCTAGGAAACATGAAACAAACATAGCACAAGAATAAAACTAAACTACTTATTAAAAGCCTACGGTGTTTCTCCTCCTCCCACCTATTCCCTTTTCAAAAACATTTTCCTTCTGTCTATGCTCATCTCATCTGCATTCTTCTTTCATTTCAGACAGTTGCTTTTTTCTTTTTTTCTTCTTTTTTTTCTCAGCCCATTCAAAGCTGCAACACAAGACAGAAGTGTTTGAAGCAGGGAGAGAAAGGGAGATGGATTTGTTCTGGCTGCAGTTAACAACCACTGCAATGAGCCAGACAAAGAGGCTGGGCCAGGAGAAGGAGGGAGCACAGAGCTGCAGGGAGAGCCTGGGACAGCGCCTGTGACCAACTCCCTTCCCAGCTCTCCAAAGGGCGCTGGGCTCAACACTCATCACACAGCTCAAATCCCAGGACTGGCCTTATAAAAGGGGGAGAACAACTCCCTGGCTCTGATTTTTGCAGGATTTGCAATTCTAGGTGAGCAGCACAGCAGCCAGGCTGCAGCCAGACCTGCGGGTTCCCGGGAAGGGCGTTGGGGTTGCGGAGCCAGGCGGTGACGGCTGTCAGAGCCATCACCTGCCACTGCACGCAGCCTCCCTCACCCTGAAACCTGTCCTAGGAGACTGGCCAGAGCACAGAACGACCATATTAATTAAATAATCCCCGACTGCAGCGGCTTTGCCTCTGGGCCATCATTGCTCTTGGCCTGCCAACATAATACATTTTCCTTCCCCAGGATCACCTTTCACCAAAATGAAAACCTGCCCGCATGTCATGTGCGGCACAAACAATCCAAAACATACGAGCAGCCCGGGGCAACCCCGATAAACATGACATAAGATAATCCACTTGGGATATTCAGAGCATGCCACTGACCTATTGGGGAATGCAGAGCAGCCAGGGGAAGCTCCAGTGGGTGCTTGTGTTTGGAAAGCCATCGCTCTCATCTCTGAGACACTGCAAGCCCCAAGTCTTCAGGTTTTGGAGGATAATGAAGAGACAAGAGCAACTACTTGGAAGCAGCTTGTTCTCCAGACTGAGCAGATTGACAAGGCAACCTCTGTTGTCAGATAATAATAAGATGACCAAACCCCCCCAGACATGTACCTGATCCCTTCCTTCCCCGGCTCTAGGTCCAACTCTCTGAATTGTATGATGTAAGGTTTAGCTCAGGGCACCAGGGCAGGCTGAGAAAAAGCCTCATCAGACCCCTTGTCAATGTAAGGCACAAACCTGCTATCTGCAAAACAGTGAGGTGCCTTCTCATGCTCAGCCTTCTTTCGAGATGGGCTTGCTTGGCTTTTTCAAAAGAAGAAAATTTAGCACCATTGAAAGACCCTAGAAAGGTTCTGCTCTGACTGCTGAGAACAGAAATGGGCTCCACTGCTCACAGTTGGCATGCAAGCATCAGGAAACAGCAACACAAGGTTGCCCAAAACAGGTTGTGACAGTGGCCCCAGAGAGGGGTGCAAGTGTCTGGACATCTGGACGGATCCTTGCCACTACAGGCAGCCATGGAAACAAAAAATAACAGAGACAAGGGGTAACAGCTTATGATACAACACCAACACAGCTTCCCCAAGAGGGCCCTGTTCTCATAGCCAGTTGACCTTGCTATTTGTTGACCCAGATTTCACTGCAGAGCCAGTTTAAGCATCTCCCCACTCCCTGCAACCAGTGGGGTCCCTCAGGTGAAAGGAAACTTTGAAGTTCTCCAGCCCAAGGAGAGGACACATGGCCCCTTCTACTGCAACTTTCTCTAACCACGGTTGTGCTGTTCAAGCACAAGTTTGGCTGTACAAGACATTCCCAAATGCATGGAAACATTAACATGCAACTAGGAGCTGGGCAATGCTGAGCTGTTCTCAGAGCCCCTAATTTAATATGATGAACAGAAACTTTTCAATTAATTTAGTGCATTTTCTACGCACCATTTTAAGACTTGAAGCTTTCAGGAGGCATTGGCTGGTGTCAGTAACACTATCAGAGCCCAGAATGAGTTACAGACTATTGACACAGAAGTTTGATCCACTTTTGAGTGCAGGAGCAAAATACTATGTTCCCCTAGAGACTGCGTCTCCTTTAAAATCTGCCCAGACTCTGGGTCATCTGCCAACATCTTTAAAATCATGATTTTCTATTTTCCTTTAGTATGCAATAGTTGTGTTTTGTTACTCAACTACATTAGAGAAAGGGTCAAAGATGTTCTTAGGTGCTGTAAGAGCCCCACAGATGAACTTTCTAAACTGCCCTTTTAGCCTTCTGTGCAAAAAGTGAAGTATTACAGTGACTATTAAATAACATCTTCATCAATATTAAAAGTGAGTTTTTTCCCCAAAAAGTAAGCACTATATAAGAGTTAGGTGAACAATAAAATGTCCTCTGTTGAAGCTACTGTTGAGAATTCTTATTTGCTAGACTTCCAATAATTAAAATCTGCCTAAATAAATTACTCCCTGCTGCCCTAAGTTAATTATGTAAAAAAGATATCATTGCTGGTGACTCTCTTGTTTTGATGATGATACTGAGTCAGACACCTAAAAGAACAATCAAACTCCATGCTAAGCAACTTATTTATGTTTGGCTTACCACTGTTATTAATAAGAACATTATTTTACTGAATGCCTGCTGAGAGCTCAGCTCCTGGATAGCAGTTGTTTTATAATTAATGCTTTCTTCCTACTGGCATGTTCTTCAACTCCCTTTCTTCATTTTCTCAGATTTTCAAACTACAGTAATAGTATTTCATGCAACAGAAAACCTTTGTTCAAGAAGAGCTAGAGCATGAAAGTAATCAGCATCACAACAGCATTATCTTGTACTTTTGGTAATAGCTACAAGCCCTTGTCCATCACTGGTTTCAGCATTTGAAAAACAACATTGAAAATCTTTACCTATATTTTACAAATATGGAAAATGAGGCATTTATAAGTGACTTATCTAAAACCTTCTAGTGAGCCAGTGGCAGAATCAGGAGCAGAACTCAGTTCTGCACTACTGCTTTCAGGCCCCCAAAAAATCAAGGGATTAGCAGGAATGGAAGGGAACTCGAATGAGTGGAGCTACAGCCATGGCTCTGCCTGAGGAGCCGCCCTGTATTCTCAGAGGTTGTGATTCCTCAAGCAGGGTGTGGGCTCTGGCAGGGCCCTCTGAGGAGAGCTGAACAGTTCTGTGGTATCACTGGTCCCTCACTGTGCACATCCTGTGGGTTTCACCTTTCAGAACCCCTGCTGTACGAGCGGAGAAAGGGCCCTACAACGCCTCTAACAGTAATACATTCCCATTTTCATTGCTGCTGCTGAACAGCTCTGATTTTTAAAAAGACAGGAAACGCATCAAAAAATTAGATTATTTTAAGGTATGGAGTGAAATCAGTTCTTTGTGTGGCAAATTATATGGAAATTGAGACCTGGCATATCAAATGTTTAAAATGCGGAGAGACTGTGAGGAAGAACATGCCCGTTTGTGAATTTGTTTATAAGTGTGTGTCAGCTGCATGATGAAACCAAAACCGTCAATGCTTAGTGAGTCAGCATCCAAACCAGCATCAGGACTGGGAGAGTGCACAGTGTTTATGGAAAACAGGGAGAGCCAAGGGGACAGGAATAAATACACGACACGTTTAACGCAGCACCTGGGTGTGTGGAGACATAGGAGCCCCCAGATGAAGCAAACTCAGATGCTGTGCTTTTTTTAATGCAAATATTTTTAAAGGCAGAAGAACCTAGGCCAAAGGGGAAAAAAAAATATACAAAATCAGCCTTCACAGCAACTTCCTGCTCAAGAATCTAATGGGAACAGTATCTGGTATTCTCTCGTCCTGTCTCCAGTTTTGAATGAGTGCTTAAGTAATTGCAAGTCAGCTGTGCAGTGAGTGGAAGAGTGATGTCGCAAATTTGTACTATGTATTTCAAAAAAAAAAACCGAAAACGTGGGACAAAACCTTCACAAAATCCTCCATCACAGCAGTTTGACTTCATTTAATTCCTTGAGAGTGTACCCCCAGATGTGCATTTGTGTGCAGTGTAGGCACATGCTCACAGACTTCACCTACCACGTCTCGGATTCTAAAAAATTCAACTATGACTTCACTAAGCCTTACATTGACTAAAAATAATTAATGTAGAAGCTTAACAGTTTACCACAAACCATACTGCAACTCAGTACCAGAGCTAGCTGTCAAAGTCAACAAAGTTGTTTTACTGCACTTCTATTATAAGCTCCCATTCTGCAGTCCACCTTTTCTGTTATTCCTTTTCATTTATTTATCCAAAGAAAAACAAGCTTTTCCTGAAGAACAGTTTCCTTTATATTCCTGTTTAGGATATTCAGGAGATTTGCCTGCCAGGAATCCTCTTGCCATCATTTGGTGGCAAAGGCTATTTGAACACCATAATACAGGTCTGCTGTACCAAAGCAACTAGACAACAAACACAGACTCCACTCTAATACGAGCAAACCTGAACAAGTCATAAAACTTCTACAAGCACGTGAAGGGGGAACATCTAAGTGAACAACAATAACCGTATCCAACTGCTGAAGTCAGGGCAGTGGTGCCTATCACTGCACAAGCACTGAACCTAGCACAGACCTGCCTCTTCTAGCTCAGTCTCAGGCAATCCCAAGAGTCCTGGAGGAGACAAATGGGTTTTGTTATTTATTTTTGGTGGGCAAGAACAAAAACAGAAACCACTGGCACCAGCATCCCGTCTTCTGTAAAATGCCTGAGGCTCACTGTACAAATAAGCTTTCCATTTTCATCTTCCTAATGTTATTTTTAGAACATCTTGGCAGTGCCAGATGCCTCTTTCAAAGGCTGGACTCTCCAGAGCTGGAGTTAAGATTTATAACCATGTGCTGGCTAGCCACAGATGTTGAAGACAACGGGCCTGTGGGAAAAGCTCCCCCATTGTTAAGATGAGACTGTTCAAAAAGCTGGTCAAAATAGTTACTCACAGCATCTTGAGTATTTCCACGTAGCAGCCCAGGATCCTGTCTGCCTGGGCGCTCAGCTCGATGCTCATGGTGCTGCAGGTGGGGCTGACCATCAGGCAGTCGATGAGGTTGGGCTCGCTGTCGTTGCCAACGCTGGCCGTCATCTTCTGGTTGGCCGTGTTGTTGCGCTCCACTTCCACGTGGATCTCGTTGGAAGTGACAATAACTGGTTTGAGACGGGATTCAGTCAAGGTGGCCTCCTGAGAGACCAGGTCAGGACTTGTGTGAAGAAGGCGGAGGGGGAGATTGGGCTTTCGGTCACACTGCTGCTGGCAGCCATTCCGAATTTCCTTCAGGCTTGGCGAATTGTCCCGACTGAATTTTAAAAAGAAACAAATAATTTCAGTAGACAGACATACCAGCAGAGAGCAGGAAAGAGAGTGAACACTGAGAAGCCACGATTTTTTGCAATTTCCCACTGCATTTCACCCCAGCCCACCGGATGGCTTTCTTCTGTGTAATCGGATTACTGAAATCAATTAAAAACATTAAAAGGCTCCAATAGGACTGTACTGCAGCCCCTATTTTACAAAGATTCGAGCTTTTCATTACTCTAATTGACAGGCCAGTTTAGTCTAAAGGTGAACTTTCCTGTCCAAGTCGTGTGAAGCTGTAACAGAATCCATGCCCAAGTACGTATCTGGCTATAGTACATGCCCAGACATTTGTCTGCAGCCCTCGTGTTTGGAATTTGTGTTGGACACTGAGCAGCCCCTGTCCGTGCTCTACCACGAGGAAAGTCAGATAGGCATAAACAAACAGGAAACATAGCAGAGGGGAACCCTCAGTGTCTACTGGAAACTGGCTCGTGTGTCGAGAACTGCAGCGTCTATTTTGCGGTAAGTGAGGAATCAGATTTTCCACAATAACGGAGACAGCGCTGTGAAAGCAGCTCGGGTTCAAAGCTGCAGATACACAGGGATTTACACACAACCCCTTCCTCAAGGTCTCACCCCTGCCTTTCCTCGCTGCCCTGGTGAGCAGCAGGGAATGAAGGTTCAGCTTCTTTCGGGTTTTCTAGCACACCCATCTCACACCGATCTTGTTTAGCAGTGCTGGGGGTTTGGAAGGCAGTAACACGTGGTCAGCTGGGAATTCATACTGACCTGTTGATAAATTCCTCGTAACAGGAATAAATGGCAGCTAAGCAGACAGCTACAAGATTTGGCAGGACCCTGGGATGTGGGCATTGTCCCGTTGGACCATGCATGCTGAAAAACAAAAAACCAAGATGATATCACTGCAAGAAAGATTTCTGTGGGCAAAACCAGTCAGACAGAATGAGGTGTCAGACCTGGATAGGCAGCCTTGGGGGATCTTCAGAAGGGCCACGACAGAGAGATATTTTAACCCTGTAAATCCCATGGCCCTATTTATTAACAAGGGTAAGCTGAATCATCAATTTAATTGATGTGGTATCCCTAAAGTCCTCCCAAAATCTCACACATGAGTGAGCATTATGAGGTTGAAAGTTAATTTGAATCATTCTGCAGAGGCTTTGAGTCTAAATGTATAAGAGCATACACACAGCAAAGTCCATTTGCCTGCAGTGTAGAAGCAGGCAGAAAACCCCAGCCTTATTTGAAAACCAGCATTTTTAAAAAGAGGCTTCAGCAATACCGCCTGATGGACTTGATTTATTTGCTGTTTGTCAGTACCAAAAAGCATCAGCTATTCTTTAACAGCCAGTAAAGAGAGGGTTGGGAGAAGTAAGACACCAAAGAACAGACACAGGACTGGAAACACACCTTAAATTAAATGTAACTTACCTGTGAATAAACTTCTTCACCACCTCCATTCCAGCATTCAGCTCGTTCAGAGACAGAATGTACTCCTGAGTAAAGAGCCGCAACCGAGGGCACTTCCCAAAATCCTGTCCAAGAAGGAGAGACTCGGTGAAGATGGTGAATGTACATTGAAACTGTGGGTTTTCAAAAGAAACCAGCTCAAACACAACTGAATTCACATTGCTATTATGCTGGCAGCGTCAAGAGAGCAGCATCTCTGCACACTGAAGTAACGTTCTCCCCACTAATAACAAAAGGTTATCCAATCTCTTCTTTCCTTTATATCCACTTTGAAAACAAAGATCTGTTTAATGAAACAAACAACTAAAAACCAAAAGATCTCATCTATACTTACATTTGTTTTGCACTTTTTGCTTGATATTTTGATTTTGAAATACATTTTTTGTTTGGTGCTTTTGCTTCCACTCCTAACTTCAGATTTTTAGAAATAAAACTCAAAAAATAATATTATATTTCCATGTTTGGCATGGGTATCTATTCTGGTTTTAGAGAAATTCATTTTGACATGCTATCAATAAGCAATCAAGTACAAAACCCAGAGATCAGTTTTTTCTCCAGAGATTTTACTCCAGCTGCAATGTGAATTTGACAGGTGAGTTCAGGAGTTGCTTTCTTTAAATCTTGCAGTCAGAGAGGCACCTGCTAACTGAAATCCTGCATCTCCTCACATCACCTGCTATTTTTAGATGTGAAAGAAGTAAATTCTGCTGTCTGGTGAGTGTTATTACATAGCACATTTCCTCACATTTACACAGGTGTAACCTTATTACACAGGTGCTGCAGAACCACAGGGCTGAATTTCCAAGTGCGGAACAAGGTCCACTGAGGACAAACAAGCACTCCCAGCTATTCCTCCAGCAGCTGCCTGTGGAAGTTATCCTGAAAAAATTACATGGCAACTGAAATTTTAAAGAAATGCCACAAATGGTAACGAACTAGCGGTGATCTGTAAAAGGGATGATCAACTTCCAGAGCGCTGAAACCTTCTGTTGACTCATTTTGGTTTCAGGCACTTCTCCAGCACAACCTGTACTAATACCTGGTAAGTTTCACAGCCAGAGAAAATGACCAAAAACTTGAAAACAAGCTTATGTTGAACAACGCCTCCATCAAGCCCCAAGTGTCACTCTGCTGGTACTGAATGGCTGCCTGGTAACTTCACCCAGCAAAGGGACTGTGGGCGATTCCACACTTGGTACTGCAATTAACATCACTAAACTTCTAACAGCTCCTTCTGGCAGGTGCAAATACACTTGATCCAGGGGCAGGAGACCATGTGTGCTTCATAGAACATTTGATTAATTTCATGAACATGCCTTGCAAGACAGCTTTTGCAATTGCAATTTGCCTATTAAAGCTTTCAACCCATCCACATGTCCCAACTGAAACTGGAATCAAAGTCCAAGAGATCATAAAGAGGACGTCATTGCTGACCCCTGTAAAATGAAATATCTAAATATAATACAGTGCTCTATCACACACCAAGCACAGAAGAATACACATCACCAATATTGTTTGCTCAAAAAAAAAAGAAAAAAAGAAAGAAGTGAATATATTCAAACATTTGGGCTGAGCCTACAAACAGCTGAAACCCAAAGGTTTGGGAGGTTGCTGAGAACTCCCCAAACAACTCAGCACACAACAGCCTCCAGCCCTGCATGTAATCAGTATTATCAGCAAGACAAAAACCTATCCTCGTTCTTTTGAGATGTCAAAATCATAGATAAATGAGACACTCTTTCCCCATTTTGTAGGTAGAAAACTGTGGAGCAAAACTTGTCAGGAACTTTCAAAGGCCACAGAACAAACTGGAGGCAAAGGTGGGAAGAGCCAGCTCAGTCTCCTGCCCCAAGGACTGCACGGGGCCTCCTGAGGTGATGAAGTTTAGTGTCCCCCTAAAGAGTAACTTTATTTATGTGCACACACACACACATTCTCTAAAGCACTATTCAGTACAGAAGTCCCTAGAGAGTGGTAAAGTGCCCAAATCCACTCCAATTAATACCTGACACCATAAATTCTCTGACTACACGCTGCGGTACAGACATGTTGATTTTCAATCTGCAAATGTTAAGTATGGTAAATATACCCAATTCTCTGAAGCTAACCAAATACAAGCATTACACTATGCATTTAGATTTTATTTGAGACCCCTCAAGAGCTCTGGATGCTTTAAAAAAAATCAGTCTGGAATCCAAGAATAACATTTACAGAATATTTCACTGAACACTACGGAATATTCAAAAATGTTTACATGTCTGCAGAGTGCTGGCACAGAGCCAAGATTATGACCTTTTTGCCATCTTGGGTTTTCTACCTGGTTCTGTAAACTCAGGGAGTTAAATAATAAGATTGGAAAAATAAAAAATATGAACTGTTTTCTACTGGGTTCACGCTAATCACAGCATGACAACGGACGGTCTCTGAAATTATGTGTTAGTGAAAAGAAGTTGATTATGAAGTACAGAGGCTCATCTTTGAGATCAGAGCCAAATCAACTGCCTTAAATATCTTACTTTATTTTTTTGTTATTCTTTGCCATTGCATTGTGAAGTAAGACTTCATGTAACTTAAAAAACATGGCAGGAAACTTAATATGCCACAAAAGCTGGAGAGCTGGTAAACATCCCAGACCTTTCTCAGGAAAGGAATATGGATCATTTAAGAATATTTTCAGTCTGGGGAATAGGGATTCTGGTCTACAGGGTGGAGAGCAAAGCAGGGCATTTATTTCAAACACTCACAAAGAATTGATTAGCAATGAGAAGAGAGAAAGCTTGGGTAAGAACAGCCATAAAATTACAGATTACCTAAATCCTGTAATGAGAAGGAAGAACAGCAGTAGAAAAGAATAGGGATATTCAGGAAACCTAGGTTAAGAACTCATTAGACAGGAGCCTAAAGAAAAATGGAAACCCAGAGAGCTGGTGGTGTCTTAAAGAAAAAGTGTTGAGGGCCTCAGCTCAAAAACAACAAAGTCCCCATTCTGATTTTGTTATTTATTTGATTTTAAACTGTTTTAACTGCAAGGATGGCATGCAGGGAGCAAATAAGGAGCCAAGGGCCAGGTGGGAAAGAGCTGGAGCTGCATGTGGTGGCACTGCTGCCAAAAGAAACATCCCTCAAAACATGGCTTTGCTTAGATGCTTTTGAGGATCCCACTGAAAGCTTGTTAGTTCTGCACTGATGAAGTAACACACAATTACATGCAGCATTCACAGTTTGGGGGGCAGATTTAGATACCACAGCACATTACAGGCAACAGAGCAGCTGCTGATTACAAAAGGTATGGCAGTAAAACTTCTCCAAACTGCTGGAGCTCCCGTGGCACGAGCACTCACCATGTTGTGTTTGAGAATCCTCTGGACCACTGGGGTGAACACCTCGATCACCACCATGGACCGCGGGCGCTCTCGGCAGTGCTGCAATGGGCAACAGGTCATTCCGTGAGCTGCGGGAATTACGGAGATGGGCCTCCCCTGGCTTCACACCCCGCGCGCGGATTACCCCAACATTAACAAGATCCAAGAGCTAAATTAAGCTTTCCTGGGATTAAGGTACTCGTAACACTGCTCATTCCTATGGATTTGCTGGCATCTAGTAGAATATTCCCATGAGAGCTCACAAACTGTGCAAATTCCCTTCCCTGTTGCCTATTCTTCCCAAAACTCACTGCAATGTACCATTTTGCCCTTTGGTCAAACTCAGTTGAAGATTGCCAACAGTTTTAAAATTAAAAGGAAAGGCATTGGCAAAAGGAAGGTATGTTCACCGAGGCAGTGTAATGGCAAAAATCTCCTTTCTTTGGGATCCAGGCTGCAAACCTGTGGTGGATCTTGGAAGGTACCAACAACCCCACTCTCCCATCACAGGATAAAATATACAATCACAATGTATCAGTCAGAGTAATTCAGGCTGGTAAGGACCTTTGAAAGTCATCTGGTCCAACCCCCTGCTCAAGACAGGGTCAATTTTTAAGATAAATTCTCCTTCTCATTACCCTGTCCACTTCAGTTCTGCAAAGTCCATAACCCGGCTCCCTTTCTGCAACTATACACATCTCATCCCACACATTTACAGACAATCAGGTACCCATCTCTGATAGAGATCAAAGGCAACAAAAACCCAAATCAGGAATAAAAATGCCTTGAGTCAGAGGCTACAGATGACCTAAGAGTGCTTATAAAAATGCAAGTCAGAGGAGTTTCTGTAACTTGACTCAATTTCTGTAGAAAGAAGTAGCTGATGAATAAGTCTGGATGGGAATTACAAGCAGCATCTAGAATGTTTGACAAATGCATACCCAGTCATCAGTAAGCAAATTTAGCCAGACTTGAAACTGAAACACAAACAGGCCTCAGGGAAAAGTAGTATTTTTAAATCCACAAGGTCTGCAACCCAAAGTACTCAGAAGTTGATGGATAAAGGATACAAAATGCAGCACAAGCATAGATTTACCAGAAGAGAGGATGGGTCCTTGTGATCTTTCCACGGCCATTACCCAATGACAAAACACCAGAAGGGCTGAGTTACACACATCTGAACACAGTAGCTCCAGTGATTTCTGCATTAGCTAAACCGAACATGCAGTAGGACACCTCTTGTACCCAGACTGAGGTGTGGGAGTCTCAAAATTTTAACTCTCACACAGTATCAGGACAAAACAGTCTGATATCCTAAGCACATGATTGTATTTATCATAATGGTGCTGTTCACTATTCCAGGATCATTGCTTGCTGACCAAAAACTGAACTCCATCTGGGTAGGACGTAAGGAGTTAAAGAAAAAAAAAAACAAACAACCTCCTGCTGAAAGAACTACATTCATATACAACTATGAGATTTCAGAGAGCAAAGCTGTTCTGATACCTTGCAGAAGAATTCACAGAGGTCAGGAGGAGGATGGTTGTTTTCCAGCAAAGGTGCAATTGCCTTTAAAAAGAAAGGGAGAATAAAGAGAAAAAATCATTTACAAGGCTGCAACTGGAGTAAGCATATTGCAGGAAAGTATTTTTCTTGGGGGGATAAAAGCTCACTTTTAGAAAGGGACAAAAGCATCGATAAAGAAATTAGAGGTGGGCTGTGTGTTTATTTTACAAGTCAGCTCAAGCACACCTCTGCTATGAATCCTCAGGAAAACTCTGCTTTTAATTACATCAGTGTAAATACGTAAAACAGGCAAAGGAGTGCGATGTTTATAATGGTTTAAATGGAAACAGGAGCAGACCAATTGCTTTAGGATGTAATAAAACAAGGATGAATCTGGCTCACTGTTTCAGTTAGAACATCTCCCTAAAAGAAAAAACTGAACACCACCACACAAACATATCCTTTGTGGAGGAGTTCAAGCTCTGTTTCGTGAGAAAGAGCTCACTAAAAGCAACCTAGCACTGTTCTTACCTGGCAGGACCCTTTTTATCAAAATCAAGCATCTAACTTTGTAAAAGCTGAGATCAACCATTCCTTTGTTGCTACGCAAACCAATGTGCTTATGCTGGGTAAACACATTAGAGGTCATACCTGCCACTGAAGGGGTAATGAACTTATGCTGTTGTTACTTCCTTTGTAAATTAGAAAATGATACTAGAATAATATATTCTATGTGGTGGTGCCTTCGGGCTTTTCCCCTCTTCAGTTAAAGGGATTCCCAGTACCCACTTCAACATAAGACACTGAACACAGCAGCCAGGACGTTTTGTATTAAGCAACTGAACGCCAGATATTTTATCTGGATGGCACCTGGGGTTTTACTAAGTCAGCCTGCTTTGGTTTTCGCTCTCCCTCTCATCTCCTTACTCAGTCCTGTGAGTCTGCTTGCAGTGGCTGCGTTTCACAGTAGCCACTCTCACACACAGGTCAAGATTAGTGAGAATTTTAACAACGAAACCCAAGCACATCTGCAAAGCTGTTTGGTTACATGTAAGAACTACGAAGTTACTACTCATTATCATGTGCCATCCTTCTGCAACTGTTCACTCCTCCTCTGGTGGTGGCCCAGCCACAGGGGACTGACGGAGAACACAACCCCACCCAGTGAGGCCAGAACATCCTCGCTGCACACCCAACACCTGAGCTCAAGATCTTTCCTTAACCCATCTTTGGGACTGTTTGCTACAGGACCTGCCAAACCAACAACAGAGACGGTCAAGCAGGTCATGGCTCTGCCTTTGTGGTCAGTGTGGAAGAGCGACAGCCTGAAAGGACCTTTCCCTGTGTTTTCCTTACAAGTGCCATGGTCAAAAGCAGACACGTGCTGTGCCACGTTGCCCAGCCATGGCAACACGTGCTTCCCCATCCTGAGCAGGAAGGGACTGGCTGGGATATTGATCTGCTCCAGCACCATCCAGAGAAGGAAAGCTGGTCCCATCTGCATGGCCAAGCACTGTGTACTTTCCACAGGCTACATAAATACACAGTATTAGCAATACTTTCCAGGAATAGCCCAGGTTATCTGGGTAATGGCAGTGAGCTCTGAATGCCCAGGAACTGCCAGCTCCTTAATGGCCTGGGCACAATCTGCACTTGTGCAGGACTTGAACTGAAGAAGCTATCACCCAGAACAGAGGAATAACACAGGCTGAAAGGACCTTTGGAGGCCACCTGGTCCAACTTCCCTGCTCACAGCAGGGCCACCTCATCTCTTTTATTAAAAAATCCTTCCCCCAAAAACAACCAGTTGTAACTGGGGGCCTGAACTACCCTTGGCATTAGAGTTAAATGAAAGCTATAGCAAAGAAAAGCAAATGCTACTTCAGAAACTTATCTCAGGGGCTGATTCCAGCTAAAAGGGTATCTTAAACAGCAGTTAAACACAATTAACACCTACTGGCAGCTACCTGCCACCTTGTCATTTTGCAGAATGTATCACATCTCTGTGACTATCAGGTGGTGGTGAGGATCTAGATTAGATTACTGAGAAAATCTCCCGGAAATCGCCAGAGAATGAAATTAAATCACAGTGATGGGGAACCAAGTTCCACCTCTCTGATAAACTGCTGAGATTTTATACTTTGTTTCACAAGCAACAGAGCTGCCATTTGATTCACTTATTTCTATGTCTAAATAAATGTGACCTACAAAAAAGAAAAATGTTGAAGAGGATATTTTTACAAATAAGTTAGCAGGGAGTTAAACTGGAGTGACACATACACATATCCACACTTAGAACAGCAATCTCTTGCTCACATACCCTCAGCAATGGAGACATTCTGTATATGGTAGCATTATCCCCTCAGGAAACTACTCAGCCTAAGGGTTTTATAGGGCACATCTGGAAATGATGGGGTTTGACTATTTAAAGTACATATATAGATATGGATATTGCTGTGTAGCCTCCTAAGGAGGCCATTTGGAGAGATTATTAACACTCAACATGCTGTGCTCTCTCACACAGGCTGATGAGAAAGCTTCATTGTAATTCATCTATGAAACAAGGAAATAAAATGACAATGCCACACAAAAAATAGACAAATGGTTTTGATTCCTGCCCAAGCTCAGCAGCATTGGTGGAAAGGCTTTCACATTTGCCCTACTTCACTGGGGCAGAGACAGGCACTAACAGAACTGTTATCAAACAATATAGATTTGTCCTCAGCTTTCGACACAAAGATACTCACCACAATAATGCTCTCGTGGTCTTGAGTGGTTAAGTTGTTGTTCTGAAAGAGTTGAATAGAAGAAAGACGAGTGAGCGAAGAGCACTCTTGAGTTGGTACATCAGCACACACAGTCCCCAGCTACAACCAGACACAAGCAGAAAGGCTCAAGACTCAATTGCTTATTTTCTGAATAAAAACCATGGCACTAAAACCATTCTCCTGAAGAAGGTGGTGCAGTGCCTGCTGTGAGGGGTGGTGCAAGCCTTCCTTGCTCCTTCAGCCCAGCACACAAACACCAGGATGCCAGAGGAGGCCCCAGTCAGTCGAAAAAGTAAAGCCAGTTCTTTAAAAGGTTTTCTTAGGATAAGCTGTATGCTTCTACAAAAACTATTAAAAGGGCTGTTGTGGTGTTGGATACCACTTGTGGCCAGTTTTCCCAAAATTCCTTCTTTAAACATGGTACCAGGAAAAGCAAATAAATTGACTGGAAGCCACCTATGCTACCACCTGTGCAGAAGAGTTTGCTCTGTGCTTTTTCAGCAGCATGATCCATCCAGAGGTTACAAAGTTAAGAGTTGCTAAGGTTTTTGACTACTGCAAGAAAAAACAATAGTGGACTTTTTTGCTTATATCAAATCCTTCCACTATCACTTCAGAACTAAGACATGAAAAGCCTGCTTGGCATTACATTTCCAGTCCATGAAAATTTAAATATTTGAAACAGATGTTACAGGAGGAGGACACATAACTCTGAAGAAAAATATTTTTTGTTACCAGAATTAGTAAAAATAAAATAGCTACGCAATTAATTTACTGGTGTGTATATATATTAGTACAAAAATTATTGGTCATGGAAGCAAAGCCAGTGGAATAGAAGTCAAAGGGAGCTTAACCACTGACTTAAGACATGAGTCAGACCCATGATAAATTTACCGTAGATAATTAAAAAACCAAAGAAACAAAAAACCAACCAACCAACCAAAAAAAACCAAACCAACCAATTCAAGATAAATGGGGCTTGTTTTGTTTCTAGAAATCTACCTAACATGGGTCAAATTTTCCTTCTCCCCAGCAAGTGCAAATTCCACTCAAGTCAGCAGAAGTCACGAGCAGACTCACAGGCAGAATTTTGACAGCCCAAGTTAAAATAAAACCCATCCCCAAACTTTCAACTGTTTGTCTCTCATCTGAGAGTGACGGGAGGCGTGCTGAGGCCATACCTCTGAGAGCAGCTTGGAGACAATCTCCAGGGGAGCCTGGTGGATGGAGTCGTCCTGCAGCGGGGACGTCAGTGCCATGTCCACCAGCGTCCGGATCTCCTTCAGCACCACCTCCCAGCGGCTGGGGTTGCTCAGCACCTTCTTGTACTTGTAAATCTTCTTCTGCAAGACACGTGAAAGGGCCACACTGACACCACCATAAAGCCCTTGAACAGAGCTGTGCTTCCTACTGCCCAAGGGGGCTGCTTTGTATTTTGAGTTTTGACTTTACTGGTGGCTGAAAAGCTGTACATAAAACATTTAAATGGACAAGAAAACCTTTTATGTCTAAACCAATTTCCTATATGGAAACAATGAGAAACTATGATTCTTTTAATTTTAAAATTAGTTTTTTAGCTCCAGAGCATCTTTCTTTTCATCATCTCCTCTTGCAAACACCTTCTTCCTCAGGCTAACAACAGATACCTGCTACAGAACTGTTTCTAAAGCTCAAGTTCTTTTTAAGAAACTCATTAAGCAAGGGAGAGAAAGAGAGAGAGAGGCCATCAAAACATCACTCTTACAGATCCTTTATTCTGAATGTGAATTCACATTCAGAATTCATTTAAATCAATTTCACCAAAGCAAAAAAAATATTATAGACCAAGTGGCTTTTTCTTCTGTCTTGAAGGACCCTGAAAAGTCATGCTGTCACCCTCCAGCTGCAACAGAAGACAACTTGTAAAGTCTCCAAATCTTCCATACAACAGCATTTCCACTCTCAAGAACAGCATTCCTGACTGCCTAACCTCATCTGCCCCACTTCCTTGCACGCCCCTGACCACGTCCAAGCTATTTCACCAACTGCCCCATCCACAGACCAGCTGGGCAAGCAGAGGACAACTCTTACTCCTCAGCAGCCATGTGATCACAAACCATTGGAACAGAGGCTGCTTCATATTGTAAACAGCAATCGTTAAAGAAAACCCACCCACCCAGACTTCCAGAGGTGGCTTGATGGCACTCTACAAGTTCAAGGAAATGATGATGAGTGTTCAAATGCCACTTCTGAAAACAACATGAAGGGCACATGAGAGCCAGGAGGGGCTTGCGAAGGCGGGCAGGGTGGAGGCAGTGCCAGAGGCAGGGAAGGAGCTCTGCACCGAGGGACAGCAACCACGAGGACCCCACCTTGTGTTTAGTTCACATGCCCTTCTACTCCCCTCTCTGTGTGAGCCCGGTCCTCTGCAGAAAGGGACGTCGAGAAGTCTGGACACATGCTCAGGTTTATGTGACGGCACCGGCTGGGCACTTCTCTGTTTACATTAAAACATCAGTGTTTTGCACTAAAAATGGATCTTACGTTCCTCGGCAGCATTTCCATGCAAATCACATAAACTGCCCACTTTGTGCAGCTTGCAGATTCAGCTGCACATTTTGGGCTACACATCAGGGTAGCACAGGCAGGAGACTTTGCAAAGGGCCTGTGTGCTTTGTTTTGTTTTGGAGTTTGCGGCTCCCGGCATTTCCCCCTGCGCTCACCCACGGCAGCCTCAGCAGGAACCATCTGACCAGGCTGGCTCTCTGCTTATCAGCCACTTCCTTCCCACCGTGGAGCAGATCTACTGCTCAACAGCAAACAGTCACCTCTGTACCCCATCCGAAACACGAGAGAAGAGAACAATGCAGAAAAATACAGATTTCAAATGCACTGAGTTTGTCAGCATTGTTAGGGGGGGAGAGCAGAGTGGCATTGGGCTGACATATAAAGGCTGATAAAGCAATCCAATTATCTTTTTAATTAAATTCATGCCAAGTACAAAAGCGCATTGGCAGTGTAGTTCACACTTTCAGTGCATTCTAAGCTGCCGAAAAGCTAAAGGAACGTAAAAACATGCTGCAGACTATCAAAGGTGGCTGGGATTTCAGAACTGCATAAAAATCTTTGTACTTCTGAGCTCCTTGGGACAGAGAGAATCCAACGGTGATTTTAAGCTACCAGCACTACTTCCACATCACAGATTTCTTAGACTCTTTAGGAAACCTGAATCATAGAATTTAATTTCTCTTATTCATGTAGTGCCTTTATTTAGGGTCTTTGTGTTAGACCCACTCCAGCACTAAATCTAAGACAACCTGACAGTTTTTTAACTGGAAACAACTCCTTTCCAACTAATTGAGGACACTAAACCAGACTGGCTCAGCAGATACAATTTCCAATGCTGAAAGTTATTCCTTGGCCCTGTACTGTGAAGAACTCAAATTCAAAGCAGAATTGGACGCTGACAAAACGTGGGGATGGGGGAAGGATGAGAGTTAAGACGACTGGGTTATTGCATCCCTGCCTGCTCTGGGCTGTCCCTTAATGGGCCAGCTACAACTCATTTTCAGAGCAGCTCCTTCAGCCTAAGGGGCAGCTGCTGAAGGAAACTCTTACCCAACAGGACACTGCTCAGACAACTCTACCACAAATATCCTTCTTTCGCTGTCAAATCCACTCTTGCTTGGGGTGAGGGAGGAGCAAGGGAGTTTTTCTTTCCCTTTTAGAGATGTCCATTAAAAGTCAGAATTCTGATGATGCTGACGTACATAAGAGGGAAGACAGCAGGAGCTTTACTCGCTGCCATGCAGGGGAGACCTACCAAGGCTGCTGCTCAGGGCAGGCAGGCAGGGACTCAAAGGGAGCATCAGGGGACAGCCACCTTTGCAGACATGCTGAGCCTGCTGCAAGCACAGAATCCAAACTTATCAGTGTGTGCTTCACGTTTCCAGCACAAAGGATTGCGCTGCACTGACAGACTGAGCTGCAGTCTGCAAACGACATTACAGGAGTCTTGAATGATGGTGGGAAAGCAGCAGAAAATAAATAAATAAATAGAGGAGCCATCCCCAAGAGGGTTGAACTCTGCTGTCCTGAACCTTTGGCCATGGTTACGCTGCTGTTTTTCTCAGCAGAATGCTTTTCACTGTTGAGCGCCTTGCTGAAAGCCTCAATTAAAGCCTGAAACCTATCAGTGGGTTACAGAAGCAATTTGCTGTGTCTCAGCAAGCACTTAGGCAACACCGAGCCATCTGCTCCGTTCTACCTGCGCTGGCTCCGGAGCAGGGAGCAACAATCACTCACGAGCTGAAAAACAAAGCTGCCTGGTAAGGACCCGCATGGAGAACTGGAATGTCAGTCCTGCGGTTCGCTCCCCTCGGATGTAGGTGCAAAAGATGCCTTCGGTTGATGAAAAAATTCACACGACATTTATCATTAATAGCCTGAACAAGAAAAATACCAGGGTAGGAATCCAGTTTCCAGGGGGATTTCACTAAAAGCAGCAGCTCCTGTGAGAATTTATGTGAGTGAAAATAAGATAGGCCAGCTTGGAATTTGACCTTCCTAGTTACTGACCAGCCAGAGCCACACAGCCAGTGTCACTCCAAAATCTTGCCATGCTGACTTTAAATGCAAAACCACTGAATTTAATAAGTACCCAGAAGAAGCTGAATGAGGAGAATAAGTGACACTGACAGGGCATCCTTCATTCTCAAATCACTCTAATTAATTAAGTCTTGCAGAAACTCAAAGACCTAAGTCTCAATACTCTTTTACAGGAGGAAAGAACTGGAGTCCACATATGAAAAATTACTTTTCTAGAGTTATTAAGCTAGGAAAAGGTAAAACACACTGCTATTTTGTCACATCAGTGCTCAAAAGCCTCTGAACACTGCTGTGAACAGAAAGTTCAAGAGAGCCTAGGAAACTTTCAGCTTTTTTTAAGTAAAATCTTCCTATGTTTTTCTATCCTATAATGGCTTCATCTTGTAGCCCTTGCTCACACACCACTTTCTTGCACAAGAATGATAATACTGATGTAGTCAACAGCTAAGAAAAATGGACTCTAATGCACAAAATCAGCCAGCATGGAACATTTGCCTTGTTCAGCCCTAGCAAGACCTTTCATGTTAGGAACATCTTAAAGCAGCCAGCACACCTGATCCAAAAAGGGAAAAATGTAGTTAGCCTTTTTGATGACAAAATTTCATCCCTGCTTTGCCACTGCTGGCCAGGGAACGTTCTGTACTCTTGGGAACCTGTCTTCCCATCAGCAAATACTATCTTCATTACATAAAGAAAATTAATGGCCATCCCTAATGCTGGAGCCCCTGCAGGAACGGGACAGGCTGGAGCCCCAGCAGGAACGGGAGAGGCTGGAGCCCCAGCAGGAACGGGACAGGCTGGAGAGCCTGCAGGAACGGGACAGGCTGGAGCCCCAGCAGGAACGGGACAGGCTGGAGCCCCTGCAGGAACGGGACAGGCTGGAGCCCCTGCAGGAACGGGCGCTGCCCTGGAGGGCTGCGGGTGCCAGCAATTGTTTATTTCTTGCTGAGCAACGAGTGCAGCTCCAGCAAGAGGGAAAAGGTCAGGCTCCCGCACGAAGGTCCCCACAGCTCATTGCGGGGACGGCTGACACGGGCTAGTGTTACACTTCGATGTTGACAGTGCTTATGTAAAATAGAGGTGCCTCTTGCTGGATGCAAATGTGCAGAGATAAAAACAACACAGAGAGCAGACTCTGGAAAGGCTTCCTCCACCGCAGCAGAACATTTTGTTCAAATGCTGCGTAACAAGGAACAGGAAGAGTTGCTGGCGATGTCCAACACACATGTTGGCCTGTCCTACAAAGCCCAGGTGCATCACATATTCTGCAGCATCACCTGCTGGCATTTTGTCCTTTAACTCATTGTCTACATGAAAACAAAAAGGGCACAGCATCCCCAAACTCGCCCATACCCATATTCCGCTTTTAAAACTTGTAGGTATCACTTACTTCATGGTATTCTGAAAAATACCTAAGGTTAACTTGTTGCTAACAGAATTTTCCCTGCTAGTCAGAGATGGAGTTAAACCACCAGCTGAAAACACTGAAAGCTTTTGCAACTATGCTCCTACCTGCAACACTTACCAATATAAAAAAGAAATTTACCTGAAAAGACTAAGTCTATAGAAAGTCCCAATCCAGGCAAAGGGCTGGGATGCGATTATGGAAACTTTTCTATATCAGGGACTTCAAACTGCTCATGCTGCAGTAATCAAACTCTTCATGACCTTCTGAAAGTTCTGCACAGAAAGACTAATGTGCTGCTCTCTAAAATAGATGCAAAACAGCAGCAGCAAACTTTTGCACTCCACCATGTTTTCAGGTCACAGCATTTTTTGCATATTTCATTCTACCCAGTGCAAAATGCTGAAGTGCATCAACTTCTCTGCTTCAGTTGCTTCTCTGAATGAATTGCCTTGGTCAAGGATCAGTTTCCCACAAATCCCTTGCCACAGGCCAGAGAAATGGAGGGAAATACTACAGGATAAGCACTTCTGATTCTCAGTCAGTTCAGGTCTAAATAACACTTTGTTTTTTGCCAACTCATACAAAAAACATCCTGGTAAAATCACCATTATTTATTACACTGACACTGGCACCTGTGAATCTACGTCCTGAATAAATACACCCAGTGACATTCTCTGCCCCGAGCAGCTCACACTCTAGATGATTCAAAGCAAGAAGGAGAGAAAGAGCAAGAAAACCAAGGTGATTTCCTTGAGGTCACATAGCAAGCCAGGAACAGAGCAGAACTGAGGTGTTCTGACCCTCAGGCCTCCAAGGCTATTGCTGGATCCTCGCACCCCAAGGAGAAGCACCATGGGCAGGCACTGTGCTCGCAGCAAGTTGAATGTTGATACCCTGTTGCTGTGCTTCCCCATCTCAAAGTCTCCAGCCACCACCTTTCTCAGTCTACCCTGATTCACCGGGTTTTTTCCACCAGTCTCTGCCACCTTGCTCCAGATCTCACTAACCCAGGCAAGAAGCCCCAAGGCTCAGGTCAGCGCTGCTCCAGAGCTGACAGAGTTCAATGGGTTCAGCAAGCGGTGACGTGGGTTCAGCTGTTACTGATGCACGAGCTGGAACAACCACACAGACCCTTCCCGCAGGCACAGAGTTTGTCCTTTGCTCAGGTACCGCTGGGACAGTACCACTGCAAAGGAAAAGAATGCTGAAATAAACACAATTTTAAAAGGATGAAACAGAGACAAAAAGGCATTTCTGCTTGAACCAAGAGAAGTGCAAAGTGGACATGGGACAAGGAGGGGTCACAGGGCAGGCTCCTCAGTCACCTCCCAGTATGACACTGGGCAGCTGCAACATTAATGCACTGAAGAACTCGCTCCTGAAGCATATTATATATCTTATCTACATATATATATATATATATATATCCACCTCCTTTGCACACAGCTGTCACCTGACTGCCCATCCTTCCGGGCTTCTGCTCTCTGATGTGCTCAACACTACTGCAAAGATATCCTTCAGTAAAAAGGGGGGATGATGAGAGGATGAACAAGAAGGATATTCTACCCAAGGGAAAGAAAGAAAGAAAACTAAAACCACGACATTCATGAGCTCCACTGAAGACAAACTTGCATGCAAATACAGTGCGTGTGCCACCAAAAACTGAAAACAACTCAAAAAACTGTGGCTTCCTTCTAGCCCCCCTAAGCAGGGAGGGAAGAGGTTGTCCTTGGCAGACCTCCCCACTACCAAGCAGAGAAACTGGGGTTTGTTTCTGCTGGTGCCTCGTCTTCCTCCCGAAACCCTGCACAGCCTTTGGGTCTCTAGGATGCAGGAACACAGCTGGTGGAGCCAAACCCAGCTCTACCTCATTCCTGCATTTGAGATGCCGTAAACCCAGCTAGAAAAAGCAAAAGGCCAACTGTGGCTCCAGCTGCACTTTGCCTGGGCTAATGCGGTTACTCTTGTAATCAGACCTGTCCACAGGGGAGACATTTTTTGGCATGCCCGACGCTGATGCATTCCCCGAAACCCTCCATCCCTGCTTCCATTTCCTTTTGGCAAACACTCCCATTCTTCAGGCCCCAGTTCCAGCACCAGCTTTACACTTCAGGTTGGCAAAACATCAGCTTTCATCCTGCACACAGCAACTGCTGTTCCGTATTTCTCGTACCGGAGCCAAGCTGGGGTTTGTTTTTAATGTTGCTTTGGCTATGCGGAATTTCACTATGACTGCAGATACGTCTTCAGCAGAAGCACAAGCCACTCCTTGCTTGCAAAAAGCATTGGTAGAGACAAAGCTGGTATCTTGGGTTGAAAATTCCATGTGACATCTCCACAGATGAAGAAATATTCTAAAACATGTTGCCCATGAGTATTTGGGTGTTTTGGTTTGTTTATTTTTTACTATGCAAAAGTCACACACCACCTTTTCCTCCTGATCTTAGGCAGGGGAAAAAACTTCAAAACAGATGATCAACACAGTTGTCCTAGACATACAGGAAAGGTTTGTCCTAACTGCAGGCTGGTGAGGGGGAAGTTTACAAACCCTCCTGAGTTGCTTAAATCTCTTCTGTAGAATGAGAGAAAAACCTTCACAGAAAGGTTGCTGGCCTCACACAACAGGGCAGGAGCCAGACACCCTGCTCGAGCTACAGGACTTGAACGGCCTCTGACTCATTAGCAGAGGGAAGGTTTCAAACATGTTTAGACACAACTGCCTCTTCCTCTTGCAGGACCTCACTGCTCCCTGCTGCAGCATATTTGGCCCTTTTCTCCAGAGCAGCAAATACCCCACACAGCTGCTGTCTGTACACCAGGATCTCAGTGTTCTGGCAAAACCCAGTGTTTCCAGAGGGGTGCGAGTCTGACCTGCTCCTGTATTTGCAGCACGACCCAGAGTCAGAAAAATCACGTCAAAAAAAAAGAAAAGCAGACTACTAGACAAAAAGCAGGAATGTGTGTACCATATACACTCCACGTTTTCCGAAGCCTTCAGTGGACTAACTGCATTGAGTGCACAGGGGCAAAAAAGTAGTATTATATTAAATAACTAAAGCACAACAGACACCGTGCGACTGTGGATTTCGACATGCAGCAAACAGAGCACAGATGACTCAAGGCACTGTGACATTAAGTGCCATCTAGGTGTGGTCCTCGCTGTGTGCTCCTCCGTGCAGAGGCCTACCATGACTGACTACATTATAAAATGCTTCTGACACCCAGCTGAACTGATCCACGTTCCTAATTCCTTTTACCTTCATGTCCTTTATGTTCTACACATGATGGCTGTGTCTGTGGAGCCTTGGCATCCACCAGCTCTCAGCCCGTGGTGGGAATAAATGACTTTGCCACTGCAGAGAAGAGATATTGCACAGGAAAAAAAAAGGAGCACGCACAATCTTATCGTCACTGCACTTTGACCAGGTCTGGCAAAGCAAAAGCTGTGCACAAGGCCACCATGGAGCACAGCCAGGCATACCTGCTGTGCAGAGCCCCCCCGCTCTGGCACTGCACCCTTCAGACCCCACTCAGGCATGAGAGAGCTGGTCATCACCGGGAAAACAGGACATGGCCTCATCTGCTAAGGCTGCACAACAAATGCCAGTAATTTCAGGCATGTGAGAACCCTGATCGGAAGGGCTTGCCACCTGAGAAACCACCTCCGACTGGCAGTAAGCAGCTACTATCGCTACACATTGTAGTAACTGCTAACAAAAGATAACCTCAGAAAGATAATCTATCCCCCCTTTTATTTTCTGGGAAACTGCAGTAAGCTGAGGTAGCACCAAGTAGCACACAAAACAATTATTTCTTCCCAGATAGGCAAAATGGATTAAAAAGCCACGTCATTCCTTTTCCTTATTACTCTCTACTGCTGGCAGCGGACACCCTCTGCCTTTTCTGCTCTCCTCCCCTCTCACCAGTCAGCAAAACCTTCCAAACAGACATTTACCCACCTGTTTCACTTTCTCCTCCTTGGCAAATGTATTATTTTGCTGATTTTCTAGCTCCTCAACACCATAAATGGCTTTGAAATTGGCTTCTCTCTCGTGCACCTGCATCATCAATGTCGTCAGCAAGAGAGATGTGCACGGCTCGAGGAACATGTTTGTGTCAGAAAGCTGCTGCAGAGCCTTAGGGAGAGCACGGACTGGATGCTGATGTGATGCTTGCAAGCATCTCAAAAGGGACTTCAGAAAAGCAGGGTATTTCTGTCTTCAGATCACTGGGCTTTGGAGCACTGAATTTTCCAGTTTCTCACAGGGAGATGCCCAATTTCAGAGCAGTATTTGCATCTGAAACATTCCCATCACTTTGTTCCATGTTTTCATCTTGCATCTTATTGCGCCACATCAGCACAAACCCCCAAACCTCCTGCAACTCTTCAGCCTACCAAAATGCCACTGAATCTCTGCAATTTCCTTGTTTTCCTTCTCCTTGGTACAAGTGCTGCGTGATGTGCAAGACTGAATGAAGACTCGCAGCTTTCAGCTTTCTGATCCCAAGACTCACATCCTTGCAGAGAACCAGAGATGACTGGGGTGCTCCCAGAGCCACTGCCCACCTCATGTTCCAAATCACTCACAACATCCCTGTTGTCCTTGATGGATCTTCCCTCTGGTCACACAGCCTGATCTAGTATTCCTATCTTTAACAAGGCAGCAAAGAGCACCAGAGACCAGGCTATGGGAAATAGCTGCAATGCAATGGCTTCTGAGGGAAGAGAGGGGAATGAAGGACTTACTTGCTTTTGGATACTTTTTTTTTTTCTTATTTTGAAACCATCACTGTTCTAGGAATAAAAGACGAGGAGCTGAGACAGACAAGATGAACGTGAGCAAGAGCTAGGGCAGATGATACAGGCTGTGACACTTGCAATACACTGTTTTACAGTTTTCTGCGGATATTAGCAGCCGTTTTATAATCCCCTAATACACTATGCATACTATGATGCACTCCACATACTAATTGTATTGCAAGAAATAAACGTAAGGACAAAACTGTGCAAGAAATGAAAGAGAAATTTAGAATAACACCTAGATCCTCTTTGCTCCTTCAGGGCCATGGAGGTCTTCTGACACCAAGAGTTCTCATAACATCCAGAACGCAAAACTGGGCCCCATGGCAGCAGCTTAACAAGGCACTTAGCATGTGTCATCTCCCAGAGTTAGGTTTTCACACCCAGTGCATCATGCGAGGAGGATAATTACACTCCTGGGAAAGCCTACCAGTCTTGTCCTGTCTCCATAAGAGATCTCCTAAAAACAGATTTTTCTGCAGCTAGAAACCTGAACAAGAGAATAATTTCGGTGCAACTCTATATTATGACAGCTATAGACGAGAAGTTGTAATTCTTGGTCACCATGACCTCAACATCCTGAACTGCAAAGAATTAGTCATAAGGTCAGCCCTGGAATAATGTGGAGGAGCAATTCACCGGCACAAAACCCGAGGATCCCTCTTGGCCAGCAGCTCAGCATTCCTGAGAAACAACATACTCCAGCAATTGTATCTGCTCCTCTTCAGAGCTGAGACCTAAGCACACAATAACAGGCTGACCTGTTTATTCAGCTGTTTTTGACACCCCTCTATCTTCAGACCTAATATTAGTTTGAATAGGATAGCATCCAAGTCTAGAGGGGAAAATTTAGAGCTGGTCCTGACTGAGCTAAAGCAAGACAGAAAATAACTATCTAGTTTCTACTCAAATTTCACCACTGGCCATTAATTGGCTTGAGATCTGCCTCTTTAATAAAGGCCATTTTGGCAATGCAGGAGGCAGCTACGGGTGCACAAAGCATGTGTGCCTATGGCTGGATGAGGGCAGGGCAGCTCAGAGCAGCAGCTCAGATCCAGGCTGGCATCCCAGCGTGTTGCCGAGAGCCTCCTTGGGTTGGACAAAGTGCTGTGCTGACATGGATATGCAGCTCCCAGATTTGAAGTGATTCATGTGAAGCCAACACAGAGCACAGCCCGTGCTCAGCTGCCACTGCTGCAGATGCACCTCACGGGAGGAACCTGCTCCCCCCAGAAAGAGTAACGTATTTTCCCAATGCAAAGGCAGTGAAAGCTTAAAAAAAATTTAACCACTCCACCTGTTCCAGTTCTTAAAACATGACCAGCATTTCATAAAATGAATAGAAGAAAAAACTTTCTGTCAACATCTTGTCTGTTTTTCATCTATTCATTTCCACCTCCCAAGCGACATCAGTGCCTTTCTGCTGTGGCAGCACAGCTACCTCTAGCAAAATGAGATCCCAGAAACAGAAAACAAGGCCAAGAATTTTCAAGTGACTTCTGATAACAGATGGCCTGAGACTGTCAAACTCGTGCTGGAAAATGAGAGAGGCAACAGACTTCATGTGCTCATGAAGATGTCTCAAGCCAAAAAGAAAGTGAAAAAAAAGACAAAAAAGACACTCCCCTAACTTAACTACAAAAAATAAATGTTATGGAAATAAAAGGCTCTAAGCATGACAAGATTTCCATTATGTTGCTCCTGAATTTGCAACGAGGTTGTTCAGATAACAAACAGGGTGGTTTTATGAATCACCAGACGAACAGCAGGCACACACGGCTGCATTCCATGTTACCTTTCATATAGAAAAGAAGAACAAACCATGACAGCAGACACCATCTTCACCATGAGAAGAGTCATCAAAAACTGAAAAACTGTCTCACTATGTTCACCAGAAAGCTCAAACTGGCACCAGTCTCACTCCTTGGCAACACAGATCCATTCGCACACCCCTCGGATCCCACGCGTGTTCCCTACAGAGCACAAAGTCTGGCCTAGAACAGCATCATGATGCAAAGGGAAGGCAGGATATCTTAAAAACCTGTTCATGGTCTCCCAAAGCTGGTACCCAAGCATTTCAGAGGAAGAGCACAACCACCACCCAAAAACTTGTGTGCTGCCTTTTATCTGTCCAAGCAACAAACCTGCTCGTCCAAAACTAGTGTGTCATGGAAGCCCACAATGCTTCCAAAGCCCTGAGGCTTTGAAAGGCAAAACTTCATTCCACAGCTTTGGTTCCCATCATTATATTATTGACTTGCACATAGACACAAAAGGAAAAAGAAAAAAAAAAGCCATCGTTGGCCTAATTGTATCATAATTATTTATTGTTTTACCTCAAAGTAAAAGAAAATGACAACTACTCTGTTCTGTGAAAATACCTCAACGTTTCAGCTAAAGAAAACAAAGAAACAGCCAAGACAGTTACAGTTCTGTGTGCTGGGTAACCACCAAGGAGAGGTCTGAAGTCCACAACTACCACTCCAAAGAACTGCTGAGCTCTTCAAATAGTATTTTCACTATGCCATAGAGCATAGGGCTATTGAATTGTCACAGGGTACCAAACCTTCCTCTCCCAGATCATAAATTAGGTCCTTAAACATACTGGCCCTTATAACTATATCCAATGTGATTTTTTCCCAAATCTCACCGTTTTAAGGCAAGATTTACTGAGACTTAAGGCTGCAAATTTCTTTAATGTCATCATTTTAATTCTATATAACCCCCACTCCTGTAGCAGCACTATTTTTAATCATTACCATGGTGATAAAGCCGTAAAGGTGCTTTACACAAGGAATGCTTTACCACACTTTTGAGAACAGTTGCTCTTAACTTAATATTTTGCAGTTTTAAATTTCAAAGCAGAGTAACTCACTCTGAACGTTCCCCATTAGATACAAAAACTGACACTCACCCATGGCTATTGCATCTAAAATATTCAATACTAATGAACAAGAAATTCATAACCTGGTCACAGTAAAGACCAGGGAGCACATCATCATTCAGGTCGAGTATGACTTTATTTGACAGTCAATCCCTTTGCAATTAATAGGGCTGCTTGTGCATGGAAGTATCTGTTTCCTGAAGACACAGATAGAACAATCCCTATGAGAACCAGGGAAGTATTAATCTAAAATTAAAGTTTCTGAACGAAGGCCAACATCGCTTGTTTTAGTATTCAATGCAAAATGTTTGCAAATCCCAAATGACAACATTGTTCCAGTTTCCTAATTCATGTGATTCAAAACATGGAGTCTGGGTTGAAAATTAATTTTAAAACAAAAGGTAATGTGACTGTTGACTGCGAGTCAGGGGTGTGTACGTATGCTGGGCTGCATGAGCTCAGATAGCAGGATGGGGAGGGGGCTGCTCCCCTCAGCTCAGCACTGCTGGGTCCGTGTGCCAGTACTGTGCCTGGTTTGGGGATTCACAGGCTCTCAGCAACCTCCTATCACCTCAAAGTAAACCCTGCACTGTGTGAGGACAAGCGTGGCATGGGTGGGGAGAGGACCAGATGATGCTCAACGGTCCCTTCCAAGCTAAACAATCCTACAATTAACACGTTTGCACTGTCCCTGCTAAGAGATGTGTAAACTCTAACCAAGCAGCAGTACTCATTAGGGGACACACGGGCACTGGTTAAAAGCATCAGTGGGAAAGACAAGGTACAGGCAAGCCTTTCTAGAAGATCCAGGTCAGAGACACACAAAGCTCAGTTTGAGTCATGCTTCATGCTTTCCTGCAGACCTGGGTCTGTTCATTCTGTATTGTGTCAATTCAGGACATTCCCCCAAAGGCTGTCAACTGACATGTTTCACTGCTGCATCACCCAGCTGACCAGAAAACACGAGCAACTCACCCCACAATGAGGGCAATGTTCAGGACTTACTATCAAGCATGATAAAAAATGCCCTGCGTGAGCTTAGGTGAATTCCCATTAAAAAATGTAAATCTATACCTGTACTCTGCACCATGAGAGAAGACCTAAGGATCCCTGGGAAGAAACCTCACTGATGTCTTTCTAACTCAAGTGCAACGTGGTACTAAATTAGTCCAGTGTATCTTTTCATGATTAATACTTCGAGCATGAGGTGTAATGGGGCTATGTGTTTTCTACAGAGGATGGTACCTCTCTGTGCTCAGCACTACAAATGCACAGAAAGTCTTTAGCCCAAAGAGAGCAACACATAAACAAGCAACAAAGTAGATGGATGCTGGCTGGGAAAATACCAAGAATACGTATTTGCTTATTTGTGTGTGTGTCTCAAAATTACTAGTCCCAGTATCCATCCCCCAAAGCCAAGTTTAGCTGTATCCATCCCTGACAGAAGTGGTTCCTTACCACTGTATCTGCCCTGGATCCAGAGAGGGCAACGAACTGCATGTGTTATTCTCTTTTGTATACCCACAGAAAGTGTTGTTATCTTTATTGATACACTGTTATGACTTATCAGCTTCCACATACCAAAGATTATGTATCATGGTTTCAATCCAACCTCCTTGGTTGAAAGGAACTTTCCTTACACAATGGATTAATGATTTATGTTTGAGGAGCTGGAGAGTCGTTAACATGTTCTGTTTATTCTCTGGACGAAGACAGTTTGGCCTAGCCACAACCTGAAGGAAATTGGGATTTCTAAAAATAGGCTGAGGTGGCCAATAATCCTTTAGGAATTGTGATACTTACTGGTATCCAGATTAAATGAGGAATTATGAGTAACCCTTAGAGGGAGGGTTTGAAATGGAAAACCCAAAGGGAAGATGACTACATAAGGAACACTCATGCTGTCCCTACAGCCCTGCTGACTTCAATGAGCACAGTATCCAAGGAAAAAGACACCACTAAAAAGCTGTGTAAGCATCTTGACAGCTAGTTAGCTGGATGACACATAAAACTGCTTGGAACTGGATCTAAAACACGGATAATTATGTGTTTGGTTCTCTTTTATTCCTGTTAATCTGTACCATCTCTTTTATTATTCTCTAGGTCGCAGGAAGAAATTATTCTTGATTTTTATTTCCATGTTTGTCTCTAGAACAAAAATAATTTCCAGGGTGCCGGTCGGCAAATTGAATTCCCACAGCATGTTAAACCTTAAAACTGCACCACATCAAAGCTCTCTCACAGACCTTAGCACCTTCCTACAAAACCAAAGAATGTGCCTGAACCTAAAGAGCTTCCCCAAATATTTGAGACACAGCTATTCAGTGTTCCTATCCATTTCCTGTGTAGTTCAGGGTACATGCAGCATCTGACTTCCAAGGCTTCAAGCACAGGAAAAAGTCAGAAGGACCACAGACAGAATATGAATCTGCTCCCATAACTGTAATTTAAGAAGGAGCAATCCCCACTGCTGGAAATCCTCAGAATATCAGTTTGCTGTCCGTACAATGGATTCCTCCAGCCTTGTTTGGGCAGGGCAGGGGAAGTGAAGGTCTCCTCTCCACTTAAATCTAGTGCCGAGTACACTGAGACTCTGGGTTCAGCTGGGCTCCCTAAATGCTCCCACCACACAAGTACAAACAATAGCAAGATCATCTCTGTTGAATGTTTTCCCCTGAACAACTGTTACAGCTATCTGCACCGGTTTTGCATCTGTGTTCTACATCCCACAGAAATGTTTTGACCTATTATTTGTAAGACCACTGGACAAATATATCATTCATCAGCACAACCACCCGATTATAATACAGCTGCGGCGATCTCTCTGCCAGCTGGTGCTTTGTGTAAATGCCCCATTCCAGAAGAATAGGTTTCCTGTTTTTTGTGGGTTCCCTCACTACCTGCTTAATCATCAAACCATACAAATTATGGAGTGAGATGAACCTTGGCACCTGGCTCTTAAAGCCATAGGCGACAGTGCCAGTAAAGTGATAAACTTCACTAAGGTAGACACACAACTGCACTCCCCCACTCTCCTTCTGCACTGACAGCTTGTCCTGCTTCTTCAGCCCGCTGGGATCTCACTTAAACCTGCCAAAGAGGAGAAAGTTACCAGCTGCTCTTCCTCTGAACTATTAAACAACAAAAACCACCTAAATTACCTCCATTTTAGCAGAGAGGAACTTCTTAGTGCCAAGTACCTGGGCAGTGACTAAACCCTGTCACTGTTCTTATGGGAAAACACTACTTGCTATTCTTGGTAAAGAGAAGGGCTTTCAAATCAAGATAATGTTTCACTTGTTTTTCAGCAACAAATTTAATGGGGGTGGGGAGGGAAGTAGGGAAGCAAAAATAAATTCTACTTTGCACTAAGTTAAATTACTCAGAGTTTCCCAAAATGAGAGGCTTGGGTCAGAAGCACTGGAAATTTTAAGAAATACTCCTTTAAAAACAACTCCCACAGAGCAAAGCTCCTTCTCCATGACTGAAAGGCATGCAAGCAACCCAGGTCACTCTGTCTAGCCTGGCTGGCTTGTTTTTTTCTTTCTTCCTTTTTTTTTCTTTTGTTTTTTTTTTAAGCATTTAATTGGTGGGGTGAATGCATCTTTTACACACCTTTCTTGATGTTTTTCAGAGTTGCACCTTCAACCCCAATTCTCCCCTCACTGCAAGAACAAAGTTGGCGTGAGCCACCAGCACACTGGTACCACAACCATCCCGGCTGGGGGTGAGGTAGAAAAAGAAATTCCATGAACATTTCTATCCATGCTGTCTCTGATCAGCCCTGCCTGCCAAAGCAGGAGAGAAAGTAATGGCCACATGGAGATACTGCCTATGCATGCTTTAAGTGCTTTGTTATCCTCAGGAGTTGCAAAGAAATCAAGGCTGGCTGGGCATTGTGTTAATGATACTGTCAAGAGGCCAAAATAAAGTGCTACACCACAACCCAGCCTTCTGCTATCAGCACTACTGTCCCACTCTCATTTGTGCAGTCAGGGTAACAGGCTGGAGAATATGCCAGTGGCCTGGAAAAGGAGATCCCAACACTTGGCTTTTGCTGATAAGAACTTGGAACCACTCAGAACACGATTCTGCCAGACGCTGATGGCTACACAAAGCACACCAATACTGTAGATTTGCCACGCAACTATTTTGCAACTATCAAATACACCTACAACAAAACCAGTTTGGTGGGAGGGACTTCCGTATATTTTTCCATGTGGTTGCTGTCAGCAGGCTGAAATCTTGATAAGCTGCACAGCCAACTTGGCTGACTTCACTGAAACCCTGCTGAAGACAAGTCCTGAGCTGAAAAGCTACTGCTTGTGTTTCCCACTGCAAGGCAAGGGAGGACAACCATATTCAGCATCTGGCCAAAACTTGTTTCCAACTGCATCAAAGATCCATACAGATTCCTTCCAAAGGTCAGCAGCTACAGTTTTCAATGAGGAATGTGCTGCTTTTGAGAGACAATATTGTCACTGTGATGCACTTTCCCTACCCAGGGCAATCAGTCCATTGTTCCCACTGAAAATGAGAAAGGGCTTGAGGTCTCTGAAATGGAAACTGCCTTTAATTCCAGATCATCCTAAAACATAAACACAGACTGATGCATAACAGATTGATGCTACACATACAGTAAACAACTCTAAAAGACACTCTTTCTGCCTACCTTCTCAGAAAAATAAAAACCAAATGAACAAAAAACCTCAAAATATCCCAAGAGTCCAGAGGATATGATGAGGTGTACTCATTGTAGCATATTACACTTCACAGTACAAAACTAAAACCATCCAATCTCTACTCTGTTTAAATATGAATTTACTGCCTATCTACTTTTCGAAGCCAGTCATATATTGATAAAGCTGGGCTGTGTAACAAGTTAATTTGTCCACTTCATTCATGACACAGACGAGTTAAAACTGCAGATATGTTCTGATTTAGGGTTTCTGCAAGAAAAGACTTTATCCATTCAGGGCTTTTAACACGAACAAACAGGGAATTCTAAAAAGTACTTTTGGAGACAGAGAAGGAAGAAAACGAAGTACAGAACTTACCTTCCACTGCAAAGAATGGAACCACTGATCCCTCAGGTAACTGTTTGCAGCCTGCAATAAAGGAAAGTTACAGACAGAATCATTAGTTTCTACCAGAGTTTCAAGTCACTCAGGCACTTTATATTATAACCAGTTTATTTTCACAGAAAGCAGTGACACAAAGACCTTGCTGCATTATAAAATACTGAACCAAAACCTCACAAAATATTAACCTCCTACGAAATGCTGTCCAGCCCAAAGACTGAAAAATCCTCCCTGAATTCAATCAGGTGTGGGTCAGATCTTTAATGTCTGTAGGGCATTTGCCTCTGCCATTAATCACTAGAAGCAGAGTAGGAAGATGGGCTGACATTTTACTTGGAGGGGTGGGTTTTTTCCATACTCTGGTTTCTTTTCTTGTCCTGCTCCTCAGCTGGCCCCAAAGCAATTCAAATAATGTCTTAGCTCTTTCAGTGATATTAAAACAGAGAAAAGCACAGCACACACAGACGTGCAGATACATGCACAGACTGTTTGCAGCAACAGCATAAATGTTGCAATAATCACTCCCAGCCATCACCCATTTTTGTCCGTATTAAGCACAGCTGCCAGAAATTCCCAGTGTGAAGCCAGGTCGTAGCCAATGAAGGAATAGTTCAACACTCCCAAAGGTCAAAAGGCTTGGTATCAAAAAATATAAAAGCATGTGCAGTGACGTAAATATGCATGCCTTAACAAGGTGACATAAGTCTGAAATATTTGAGTGGGTAGAGATGCCCTTTGGCTTTTCCAGCTCCACCTTAACGCCGCCAATGAGCAATTTTTACTCATGATTCAAAATGTTTTACAAAAACAGTGAAAATTACAGGATAGCCTATAAATCCACGTTAAAAAAAAAAAAAAAAAAAGGTGAGGTTCTTTGCCAGTCAAAAAGCAGGTGAGGTTCTTTGCCAGTCAAAAAGCACGTACTTCTTGCAAATTAGAGCATCACTTATCAAGTTTCACTCTCCAGCACCTTTCCAAGTATTCAAAATCCACACCACAGAATGTATTTAATCTCCCAACACTTGTTCAGTTCACTGATAATGGCAGGAACACCAGAAGTAAAAATGCTGCATGGTTACCAAAAACGTGTTTAATCTCAAGGTCGCTACTGATGGCTTGGTGACATAAATTTGGACTGATTACTCTGAATTATATGGAGTAATATCCTTTTACATATGTATTACATATTATTTATTTTTATCTTAATGAGAATCAATTGCTCCTCCAGTAGATGTCGAGGCAATAAAGCAGGAATAAATATATTATAAATAATCTTGGCTGACCACAGAATTTATCCAAAACTTTCCATTTCAAGAAGAATGCTGACATATCAGAATATGAAATTCTACAAATGGAAACAAAAAACCTCCTTTTCTATTTTCTTTTCTTTGCATGCAATGAAAAATTGTAAAAACATTAGAAGTGCAGATCTTCAGGATATTTTGGTCAGCCAATATTTCATGATTTTCTGTTATTTACACAGTATTTAATGTATATGTGTGCATTATAACACAAGACTTTTTACCTGTATGTTATAGAAATAAATTTCAATTCAATATACTTTATGCTACATTTTAATACAATGAAAAGGTCAAAAACAATTTGCCACCAAATGGCAGAATATTTTTAACATAATTAAAAAGACATGAAGTAAATATACTCAAACATTTCTCATCTTTGCCCAGACAGAACACTCTAAAACCTTACGAGATTTCTTTGACAAAATTAATTTCAAATTGAATCTTTTTTCTTTTTCTTTTTTTAAGGAGAAAACTGGTTCATGCAGGAGAACAAAAAACCTCCTTTCCAAATGGTAGGATCAAAGCCCTTTAAAGAACAAGTAAAACTGAAGGTTTTTGTAGGCTTGATGTATACTAAGCAATTGCACCAATAATACTGCAAGGTATACATCCACTACATCCTTAAAAAAATTAGGAAGACTGAGTTAATAGGAACTGTGCAAACTAAGATACTGTTATTTAAATTGATAAAATCAAAACTATTCTAGGGGAAGGAAGTACTTCACTCAAAGAGGCAAAATGTCAACCTGATTCAGTCCCTGGTCTGACACTGAAGTCGAAGGTAAGAGCAAATGCTGAAGCCCTAAACTGAGATCTGTTAATTATTTTCCTACTTTAATGATGTCACTAGTACAGATTGTAAGACCACTGCAAATAATTAGAGAATATTATGTGTAGATAGATTGTGCAAGTGACTGGAGCCCTAACTATCAGTGAGGACAACAGCATCATGCAGAGGAGGAGGCACAAGAGGACTGCGAATACTGGGGGAGAAAAGAAATGAAGAATGCTGCAAGACACAAAACCAAAACTGGCAAAAGAAAGACTTGTATAACTCTATGGCAGCAATATACAAAAAGCATTTTAAAAGTAAAATTCGCAAAGTGACTGGGTTCCAAGTGCGGGGCCAAGCACTGTCTACACACAGAGTTAGGTACTGTAGAGAGGTGCTCAAGCAAACTGGCACCTGGGCCTGGGTTAGGAGTCTGAACCACTCTAAACACCCAGAGGTCGGGCTGTTATTCAACACCACTTCCCAGGAAAATCAAGACAAAGAAGACAAAGTGAATAGGAAATAGAAAAACAAACCTTTAGGGAATCCTCACACTTCTACTAATGATCAGGACTCAGAGGTAAGAGAAGCTTGGAAAGTCAAAGGCCATTTCACCAGTGCTCTCTGCACCGTGTTCAGCACAGACTGAATGCTTTACCCCAACCACCCCAATCCTGAGGGGGCTGTCTGACACCAGCAGTCCCCATCTCTCCCAGGCAGCAGGGACTAATCCTCCCAGCGCAGCCTTCCGGCCACCCGACTCCAGCAAAACCACAGCAATATGCAGGAAACGCTGGATCTTTTGCAAAGGAAAACAAAGATCTCGCTCTTGCACAGCATCCCTTGGTCCTCCCTCCTCAATTCCAGGCTTACGCTGAGAAGGCACTACAGGGAGCATTTCTTTCTTACCAAAGGAACAGTGAGTTCATAGCACGCCAGGATGAAAAAAGAGCCACCAAGCTCTTGTGGGTGCTCAGCTGCCCAGCCAACTCTGCAGGCACTGATTTACTCAAACATTTGGGTTATTGTGAGTAACATTTCTGAAGTTTAAGCAATGAGCACCAAAGTGTAAAGCAGTGGAGGGAACCACAATTCATTTACAGAGCTGCACATAGACACGTACAGTTTTATCTTACATGCATTGACCGAATCCAGGCTTTCTGCACTGAAGTCATCACTTCCTGGGAACTGACACCTACAGTTTTTTACTCCAGCTAAGGGCATAGGTTATTACATTTGTTCAGCTCTAGGGTACAATACAAAGGAGGAAATGAAACAGAAAAGACTTTAAACCACGCTTTCCCCTTAGGTATTCTGACCGCACAGGGAAGTTTTTCTTACTTTCAGCCTTGCCCTCACAGTGGGTCCAGTTCTACTCCACTCTTTTGACAGCTACCTTTACAACTCAAAAAAACCTCAGCCTGGAAATGCCTTGCCTGCTGTTGTCACAAACAGTAATTGAGATAGGACTTAAGTACAATGAAGATTTTATAACCTATGTATGTAAAATAATAGTTTAGGCCCCTTGTGCGTTTAGTATGTTTAGGCCCCAATTCTGCAAATAATTTTGTTCTCAAATGCAGTGGTTTTAACAGGGTAGTGGGTGACACACAGTCCAAGTGAGCTTCCTGCACAATCAAGACCTCACATTGTTTTCATACAACCACAATACAGTAGAAAAATACTTCGGAAAACGGGAAAACGTGGAAGTAAAATTCTTAAAAGGTGCAAGAAGATTAAACTACTTGTAGCTTATTTATTATTCCAATGAGGAAGAAGAACATCTACTTTAAGAACATCTACTGTTGGCAGTATTTTTTTTGAGATTAACTGATCCTGGAACTGTGTTCTGAAGGATTTTATATTCTTGGTTTTGGGGTGTAAAGGTTCAGTCAGAGAGGAAAAGCCACCTGGGATCAGCTGTAGTACAAACTTTACTCATTGGATTAAACCTACCAGCTTTAAAAAGACTGCTCACAGGAGAAAAACTGTGCGAGATTAAATGTCTGCATATGCAAAGCTTTGGTCAACATGAGTAAATTTACACCTCCGCTGAAACAGGAAGTATTTGCTCTGCACCCCAACTACTTCATTTCCTAGTCAATGAGTAGGAATACAAGTTTATTATTAAAAAGCAGTGAATGTTTTAAAGCAGATTTTTCTTTTTGCTCACGAAAATAGGAAACTGAACACTTTCTTTAGGCCAGTGTTACAGCCCCTGCAATAATTTGTACCCAGGCAAGGAGGAGACTAAATAGGAACCTGCGTGTTACTGAGAAACAGAACACCTGAAACTCCGCAAGAAACCAAGCACTCTAAAAATTATGGTGAAGACCTTTGCCATTTCTTTAAGAGTAAATTACCACCACAGCATCTCTTGCTACTGGCATGCGTGTTATTCAGAAGAATACAAGAACAGGCTTGTCCATGTAGCAAACTGTTTCCAAGTTTTCCCTTGCAACAGCGTCCTTCACTCATATGCTTCTAGGGGATTTTGCCACCTAAAAAGATGTGGCAATAAGTGGGATTTGATGATCTAGATTCTGGGTTTGATTCTTCCTGGGTTTATTCTGTGATTCTCCCTCACTTGCTTTCTGGTCACCAGGATGGGGGTTTTGTGGTGCTTTTTTCCCAGCTGATATTCATTGCTGCAACTCATAAAACAGCACAGGCTTCTCTGCCCCCATTTATTATCAGCCACAGGAACAGTGGAGCGTCCCAGGGCTGCAGGAAGCCAAGCCCCATGGCACACACAGAGCTGTACAAAACCTTCACACTGCTGATGCAAATCCCAGCACTGCACCTCCAGGACTATGGAAGACCTGCAAGGGAAACCTGCCACTTCTGGCTTAACCCAGGGTACAGAGAGAGTTGCTGAGAATTGCTAAAACTACCATTTTTCTCCTTAAAATATTCCCTGCCTCTGCTGGGTTGTGGTCCTTGTATGACTTCTCCACACCGGCAGCATTGGCTGGACTCAAAATAAAAGCCAGGTTCTCCAAGGAGACTAAATTAAAGTGTTACTAAAAACCCAGTGGAAACACTTACCGTGGGGACTCCCTGGCACAAACAGCCTGGTCAAGCACCGAGCTGAACTTGTGACTGTTGTGCTTGTCAAGGCTTCCTGCTCTGTTTGTTTTTCCTTCTGACTGCGCTCGATTGCCATGAAATGAATAAAACAGCACAAGCAACAGGGATGGAAGTGGTGGCTTTAAGGCTAAAAGAAAGGACGGCACAGGAAAGCAAGGCAGTAGTGTCATGATTGAAATATCAAAGCCTTTTCCTGGGACCCTTCCTACATTTGGTGCACAGCAGCTCATGAAACTTATACTGTAAGGTTTTTTTCAATCTCTTTCAAAAGGTTCTTCCAGTTATTTCACTATCAAGGGTAGCATCCTCCTCATAATCATCCACACAATACCATAATCACACCTTGCGCTTTACAAAGAGAAAGCAGAAGAGCAGAAGTCTAGCCCAGCTCAAGGAGGCCCTGCTATTCCTGATACTAAAGAGCTCACACTTCATCAAAAGTTAAATTTAGCTCCTATTTCCTGGCCTGAAGAGCTTGTGGCCTATGGAGCCAGCTTCAGCAACACCTTCTTTCACACCAACTACCCCCACTGCAGGGAAGAAAAAAAAAATCTGAGATTTTGATTGCTGCTTATGGAAAGGACCAGGGATCACATCATTTGGCTGGGGGAAAAGAAAATGCAAGCCCTCAGCATGTCTAGAAAACTGACAGTCCGTGATCCCCAGAAACCTGACTGTCCATGACTCCCACGTGGGACAATGGGAATCCCCAAATGCCAGGCAGTGAAACACTCAGACAGTTGCGCTTATTCAACAAACACTGAATGGGAAGAACTCCACACATGAAAACAACTTTTAAATGCGAACCCAGCCTGGATTAAGCTGTATGCTGCCTGAGAACCAGGTCTTCCTCTGAAACCCAGGTAGACACATCCTGTTATCGTGATCCGACTTCCTAACAGGAGCTGCATCACCTCCGGCGCTGCCTGTCAGACTTCATGTGTTAAAATAGGCTGGGATGGGTCAGTATTGCCATGGGAGGGCTTCGGGATGATGTAAGGAAAGGTAATGGCACTCTTCCCTCTCTGACTCATTACTGTGCACTAATAAGCCAGAAATAGACCCTGGTGACAGCAGACAGAGGGGATGAAAACCCGAACATGGACCGGGGCTCTCCTGTGGCATTTCGCACAGAATTGTTTAGGTTAGAAAATACCTCTAAGATCAAATCCAACATTGAACCCAGCACTGCCAAGCTCATCACTAAGCCATGTCCCCAAGTGCCACATCTACATCTTTTAAACACCTCCAGGGTCGGTGACTCAATCAGTTCTCTGGGCAGCCTGTGCCCTGAGAACACTTTTGACGAAGAATTTTTTCCTAACAGCCAATCTAAACCTCCACAGCCTTCCCCTCAGCCACTAAGGTTACCTTGTCACAGGAGGAGGTCAGCTTGGTCAAGCAGGACCAGCCTTTCATAAAAATCTATGCTGCCTTCAGTGAAGCAGAAACTGGAATCTTGATTTTGTCTCAAAAATGAAAAATTAGGGAAGCCTGTGATTCAAAAGTACTAAACTGCTTTATTTTATGTCAAATCAAGTCAATAATATCCCATGGTATTAAAGAATTTATGATGCAGCATGTGCAAAAACAGCTCAAAATATAAAATTTATATTAATCAGAAATATGAAATAAATTGAGAGGGTATTCAAGACAGTTTATTCAAACATTTTTACATGTGTACATATATATATATGCACACTTTATTTAAAGGCTTTAAAAAAAAAAAAAATACAGATTTCACCAAAAACGCACTTCAGAAGAAACAGTACTGGGAACATGTTTTGGACTAGTTTGACTTGTTTCACTATCATACACTTCCTGATACTAGAGCTGGACATTACATCAGAGCATGCTGCTGCTCAGATTAGCAGGGCAGAATGATTTCATAAAAAACTGGAAGTCACAATTTCCCAGAGACTTATTGAAGTCTTTTGAAAATCTGGAATTAACTGAACTATGCCAGGGCTACTTTCTCAGCTCCTCAGAGAAAAGCGTCTTTTTGATACCTCTGCTCTTTGTTACGTATACTAGAGAATTTCTGCTGAACTCAACTACTTCTTAAATCCAGTTTTTGCATCTTGATTTCTTCACCAGACTAAACATAACTCTGAAAACTGTTTTGGATTTGTGAACACACATTACAACTGTATAAGGGAAAACTAATTTTATACTCCCTCCAATCTGACCACATCTGATGAATCAAGATACCACCAAGGACCAAGTCATATTAAAAACATTTTTTAAAGTTTGTATTTTGAATTATGTTGAAATTCCCATCGTTATAATGTAATCTGATCCAGAGAGCTCAGCCAGGCAGCAATAAACAGAACAGAAGTCCAGCTCACTCCATTTCTTTATGAGTTCCTATGAGGTTACATAAAGACACCGATCTTTTTGAAGAAAATACCAAAGTATCCATGCTAAGATGTTGCTATTTCACAAACCTAATTATTTATGTGTTTGGTTTGCTGGGTTTTTCTTTTTCTTTTTTTATTTAAAGAGACAAATGTCAGGCTGCTCCACATTACAGCCTGCCTACCCTACCAATTTCCTTTCCACACAGCAGGAAGCTGTGGGTTCAAGCTTTATCTTGTTTCCCATTAAGCAGACCCAAAAAAGGCAGCTGCCATAAACTACAGAATAAAGACTTGGAAATAGAATTTGGAAAGGCAGGTGTAACTATTCCATCTGCTGAAACAGATATAAACAGAAATGCTAGCACCACTAGGGAAATTTATGGAAAAAACAGAATCAAAATTATCACAAGAAAATCATCCAACTTGAGAAATTCAGACAACTTTCTGTCTAATTAATTCCATTAATGAATAAAGCAAGGAAGATTTAAACAACAAAGAGGACCCTAATCTAGCTGTTGGGAAACCACGGCTTGTCTTCCTGCCTTCCCCTTACAGTCCTACCTGGATGAAATACATACACACAATAGCCATGGCTGTATAATCAACCGAAAAAGTAAAATCCCAAAGGGTAGCAGATAAGCTATCTTCAAAACAATGTTGAGAAACATGAGAGAGAACCATGCACGAGTTAAGCTGAAGCCAATTTGGTATTTTTAAGTTATGACCTTTCAAAGTTCTTTGGGGGCCTTGCAGCTGGGCTTTCAGCTGCTTTTTCTACTTATTGCAAAGTGTTTCCAAAGCTCAGGGCTGTGGAGTGCTTTTCTGTCAAAACTTGCAATGACCTAAGGAGGCCTATAAAGCCTCACAAGTGGATGAAGAAATCTGGAATAATGTAAACACAGTGTCTTCTGTTTGAAAACAACACTTGAGAGAACCAGCATGTATAGACATCCATACAAATATACTGAAATATTTCAGTGAAGATTGAGTATCTTTTAAAAATAGGTATCTGTCAGTTCCAGTGCAAGCTCTGGGTCTCCTATATAAATTGAGGGATGAAATTTTTAACTTTTTTCATGCAGGAATAGGACCATATGTAAAAATACAATCGTTCCAGGTCCATATCAATGTGCCTTTACACTGAGCACTACTTTGCTGGACAAAATCAGCAAGAAGATTTAATCACTGTGGCCCAAAATGTACATTCTGACTGTTAAACACCACAAAAAGTTTTAGAGCTATCACCCTGCGCAAATTTTCTGGCGGTTAGATAATCTGACAGCACCAAGTTCTCCGCCTTTTCTGAGTCCATCTAATTAAGATTTCATGCACAGGAAACAGAAAATTTGAAGGAGTAAGAGAGAAAGAAAGTTGTACTTCTATGTTTACTGTACCTGCAGTAGGACAGTACCCCCCGGGATTGTGAGCTGTAAACAGTACTTAGGGGCATTCTCCCAGGAGAGCAGTTGAACATCTTCAATAGCACTGTAGGAAATGGAGTTTTCCATGTACCCAGTTGGCTGCAAGAAAACAAAGGAGAAGAGAAAAAAAAATGTTTACTTAGCCATCAGAAGTTTCACAATTTCAAAGTAAGAACAGCACTATCGGAATTACTCTTGGTGTCAAAAATATCTGCAAAGTCTAATTGGAAAGCAAATTTCCTACCCAGGTCATTCAAGAGAGAGACCCATCCAGCCACCTTCCTCCAACTCGTTCAAGTGTTAAGATCACTCACATAAAAACAAAACCAGGCCAGACCAAGGTGCCTGAAATACACAAATGTCAAACAGTCCTGGACTCAAAAATCAATGGAACCTAATTCCAGGTTGAATTGAGCTATGAAGGGGTCTGGCCATGCACATGCTCTCAAGGCATGAAGAAGCACCTCAATCACAGACAGATCAGCACTGTCCTATAGCAAGGTTGCTTTATTCCACACATCCTTGTTCTTCGCCCCAGCTGCAATTTTGATCAACCACATCATCGAGATCCAGACTCCTTCATCTGACAGTGGTTCTTGGTGCACCGAAGATAACAGCCCTCAAGTTTCAGACTCAAGCAAAAGCAAAGCAACCAGCATACTCATCGTGGCCCACAGGTAAGCACTGGTTTCCTGCAGAGAGTGCTGATGTCCAGTTTAAAATGAAAGTCACAATTAAAACATAAATATGTAACTGCATTTTGCAATTAAATGTATAACATAAACTGATAGTTGCAGGGAAAGAAACTTGAACATGAAACTCCTTGTTAGTATCCCTGTAATTCTGAGGCATTACAGAAGTAGAATTATCTCTAAGATAAGCTGAAATATAAATGTATCTATGCAAGCACACATGAAATTGTGTCTTAAACTAAGTAAATACACAGTGCTATAGCTGTGTATCTACGGAGTATGTGTACATACACTGTACTTTATCTTAAAGTAATCGAATATTTGAGGTCCTCCAAAGACATCATTTACTTTGCTGTGCTACAGCATAAGTGAACTAATCAGTATTGCTATGGCAGAGAAACCATTTTCATACTAAAATAATTAATCCCACCTCATGGATAAACCATAGTCTTGACCATGTCTTGCAAGAGAATAGAGCTCATTATATTTATGAATTATTTTCTCACTATTACTGATTTACATATAACTTCAACTTCTCAAAACTCACTCCCACTGTGCCCAATACATAAGCTATTTTTAACTGACAGTCTTGAAATAATGAAGGCAAGGGAGAAACCACATCTATTTCAGGGTCAAACAGGGCCAACTCCTAAAATCACAACACAGGATTCCTGGGGGAGAGTGTGAAATAAGCAAATTGCATTTAGAACATCTCTGCTTTTAATTGGTACAACTTTCTTCCATAAGTTAAGTAGGTGGTGCATCTGGAAACCGCATTTTGGAGTTATACACTTCATACACGTTTCTAAGCCCATAAATGTCATCCGCCAAAAATGCAGTGACAGCCCTGTCATCCACCTTTGCTGCTACAAGAATTCAGCTGTCTTTTCAGCAAGGAAAACCTAGTGAGCCATGGAACTCAACCTCAATATCTTTTTCCCTGACGGTTGTTGCGGCAGCGCTCATTTTGCACCAGCCCCGGGTGAAAACAATTTTCACTGTCTCTTTAACGAAAACCTTGTTATGCAGGAAGTATGATAAACTTCTGCTTATTCATTTACCCACAATATTGTTCTACACTAGTGACTGGAATCCCAGTGGCTTAATGCTGATACTGTACGTCATGCGTTGTCTACTGGAGAGTAATTATCTTGTTCTCACAGGAAGCCAAAGGCCCAAGATCCTTTGGTAATCAGCATTACAACACTCAGGGAAAAATATCAAAACAGCCAACGTAAAATCTAGTACGCTCAGGGGGCAAAGTTATCAAAAATACGCTCTGAAAGACTGGAGAAGGGAGAAATCCAGAACCAGTTAATGCAAATATAAAATGAAATTAACCAAAGCAATTTAAATTTCTCTTTTAAGAAGGTGCTGACTGCCCTTAATACCCTCCATTAACTTGAAAGAAGATTTGAGGAATTCTCACAGAATCTGTTCCCAAGAGAAGCTTCTCCTACACCTTAAATCGTCCATTTAAACAGCATTAAAGACAACTGATCCAGTTCAACCACAGCTGTGTAGCCATACACAAGTGATTTCATCCCAGGCATACACCTCTTCTCATAGGACAGTCCTTCTTAAGGAGAATGGAGGAACAGAGTTCTGCAGTTTGCCATGGATGGGAAGACTACCTAAACCATAAAATGGAATTATGCAGATGGTCAGATGGTCAATCACTCTAAATGAAAGCCAATGAGGTATTTTATGTAGCTTTCACATGATCCCATGTCCACACCTTCTATCAAGCCATACTACAAAAATGCAGTTGTTTGCCATCTTACTCAAAAAATGAGTAGCCTAAATATACGTCAATCCCTGTAAGCATCATCACATGTATTGCTTCTGCTTTCACTAAAAGCACCATCTTCCAAGAAGTGAAATATTTTCAGTTCTGAAAACATCAGTTATAGGCAGCTTCACCTCTGTTTCACAACTGAGAGAGTCTAAAGCAAAGTGATTTATCACTGTATAGAGCTCCTTGAAATTGTGCTGTCCAACACTGAGGACCATGCTCCCACATCAGGGCTGGGCAGAAATGCCCTGAAGAAGCACCAAAACAGTGCTGTCATCAGCCCCGAGGCTTTTTAGAGCTCACAGAGCTGTGGTGCTCCTCACAGAGACCACGGCACTCACAAGGGTAAGGTCAGCCCCACGTTTGTACGTGTCCTTTCCCTAATCTCTCCACACACACAGAGGTGAGGACAGAGCCGTGTTCCTCAGCAGTGTTTTCTCAAGACCAAGCACAGTTCAGCCATTTATCAGGAAATGGCCTGAGGTAAAACCACAGCCTGAGTCACTGGTTCCTCTTAAAAAACAGGTTATTTTGACATTCAGGTATGTGAATGTCAATCACAGTGAATCACTGTAGCTGATAAATAAGCAGTGCAAGTGCTGCACGTTCTCGTGTTGCAGCTGGTCTTGCTTGCACCCACCCCCCCGAAGCCGCATCCTCACCCCCAGGTCTCTCCATGGGAAAGTCAAATTAGAACAACACGCAAGGCCAGAAACGTGGATTCAGAGATGTGAAAATGCCTAAAATGAGACAGATCCTCAGTGGGTCACCACGAAGCATCTGGCATCAATACTAGTCTTAAGCAGCATTCCCACCTCCATCCACCCACTTTGTCTCTGCCCGTACAAATATTTGTCTGGCTGTGGTGTCAGGCAGATCAGGGAACCCATCCAGCTTTTGCCAGATTACTTTTGAGCTCCTTCAGCTCCATTTCTAACATGAAACAGAAAATAGTGCATTAACATAACTCAGGGGCAGCATATCACGGGGAAGGGGGAGCTGAGGACCTGAATACTTCAGTTTAATTATTGCTATCAGACAGTCTAAAGCCACAGCATCCTAAGCAGCAATACTTCAAGTTCAGTTGAAAATGCCTTTATTTAAGAAAATAGTAACTCTTATTTTTATAGTTGTCATTTTTGAAAGGAGATTTACACTTCCTGGCAAAGTCTGAAATCTATGAAACGAAGCAAGATAATGGACTTTTCTCCCTCACTCTACAAAATTAATCCTGACTGAGGAAACTTTGGCCAGAGAATCCACATATGTCAGCTTACAGATTTACAGTTACGGTTTGAACTTCTGGCTGTTTGCTGTTGAACATGTTCTGAAAAACTGTAAGAGATTCGTAAACGAAAATGCAATTTATTGCAACAAACGAAAACCCCACAAGGAAATGTTTTTCTCTTCCCATTAGCCTTTAGCCCCCTAACGGAACACGCAACTTCTCCGCTGGGAAATCAGGTATGTTTTAACCTCAGTGAGAACTTGGTCTTCTTTCAGTTCCATAAAGATTTATTAATCATACAGCTCTGAAACTTTGCACCAGAATAGGCACACACCACAACCTACTACAAATCAAATCTTAGGGGAATCCAGTGCTCCCAAAACTGAAAGAACATGTAGGCTCCTGCATAAGCCTGGTTTTATCTTGTGTTTCTGGGAAAAGTCAGCAGCAGCAAACTACTCAATAATGCAAAAATCTGCCCACTTGTTTCCATGGGAAATTCTAAGAGGGAAAGAATAAACATGACGTCCATTGTTAACACGAGGCTTGTATGCACTTACTCATATAATAATGCACTAAATCTTCAGCTGCATATTTTCCAAAGAAAGCGTCTAGAAAAGATGAATTCCACAAACAGAGATGGTTATTTGCATTAAAACATATTTAGACTGACAACTCCCACCAACACAACAACAACAGAGAATGATCTTCTCAATTAAATACTCCAGATGGTGGGGGGAAACGGGGCTGTTCCAGACCCTTTATCTTCTGCTGTCAGGTGCTTATTTCTCTCTTGGCTGCTCTTAAGAACGAGCCATGCTCCGGCTGTAGCCCAGGATGCTGAGCATGCTGTATCACATATTTGTCTTCCATACCAAAATAAGATTCAGACCTGCTGAATAACACGTAGGAAGAGCTGATTGCTCTCAAAACTTTGATGGGGCGGAGACTATTCAGTTGATCCTGAAGGGTAATGGACTCTGAAACTGCTGAAAACAATGGCTGATTTGAAATAAATCTCTGTTAGAAGACATCCACGGCTCCAGAGAACGTCCCTCCAAATACAGCTATTTCAGATTAAGGGCAATTAACATCTTTGCTCATTAACTACAGAACCTATCAGAAGACATTTATCAAGTTCAGCAATTAGTAGTACTATGCCACAATATGCAGTACAGTACAATTTGTCTTTTGCTTGACATGGAAGAATTTACGGCCACGCTCACTTGTCATAATGACTTGAGAGAGTCAATGTTAATCTCACAGAGATTAACCTGATAACAAAACAGACAAAATGACTAACAGCAAGGAGATACCCAACTCTGCCCCTAAACTACATAAAGATATTTCTGAGCTTTCTTGGAACAACATTCTCATGTAATCCATCAGACTTCCCGGCCTCCCAACTTGCCCAGCATCACCATTCCCTCCCCACTTCTCCAGGTAAGTATGTGGTTTCATGCGTTGGACCACAAGAAAAGATTTCACCTGCTCTGTGTAGTGAAATGGGTGCTCAATCCAAGGACCCATGGGGTCTCCCAATGGGGCAAATCTAAATGATTTCTGCTTCGAGCTGCATTGCTCCTAAGTATCTCCAAATTGGGTATTGATGCTTGGCAGGCTTTTGGTTGGTTGGGTTTGAGATTTTTTTGGTACGTGGAAGCAAATTTGGACACTGTGACCCAAATCTTCAGTGAGGTTCCACGTCAGTCAAAGTTGAGGGCGTATTAGTTCAGTAGGGATGGTAGGAAAAAGAGGGAGGGGGTTTTCCAGCACAATTCTCTGCGTGTGGGTGACTGTGTGTATAAACATCCATGCATGTCTGTGTGTGTATAAATGTACACACACACACACCTGTCTTTCCTTATAGCTACACAGAGATAAAAGATAGCAGAAATATTATCCCACGTTCTCTACACAAAAATACAGCAGCAACTGTCATACGCTCAGTGCAAAGTAGCTCAGGTTCAGGCAGTGACAAAACATAATTGAGGAAGACCAGATCCTCCACAGAGCTGGTCATCCAAAATAAATCAGTGGAACTTCACTGATTCATACCAGCTGGGAATCTTAACTCAGAAATCCAACAGAAGTTCAACCAAATCTAGCTCAGCAGCAAAAATGTACATAAATCTCTTTCTTTCCTCTAAATATTTAAGACAACCAAGACTGGAGGCTGTTGCATTAATTAACCTTACAAAACTGATAAAAATGCAAGAGCTGCCAGTAAGAAACAGCTTACCCCACACTGTGCAGAAAAAAACCTTCCAATCTGCAGTGGGGCTGAAATATCAGTTCTGGAGCTTTAGCAAAGGGACAGGCCAAAACTGTCCATCAAAGAGCTGTCAAGAAAAAACTGGTCTCAACATTAGGACATATGAGCTTAAAATATGTAAAACCTGTGCGGCAGACACCAGCAGTGGGAAGAATTTCAAATTAATTCAGATCAGAAGCAAGTTAAAAGCACAGAACACAAGTTCATTATTAAGAAAAATGGAAAATAAGGTCATATAATGGAATATGTACCATGACAGGAGAGTCAAATAAGCAGGAAAAATGCATTATTCAGCTGAAATTCATACAGATTTTTTTTTTTTTTTTTAAACAAGGACATTCTTCTCTCTTACCATCAAACCCAGGTGAAGGAGCACTTCTGAAGGTTTGCCTATTTTAATTTCTGGGACTAAAATAAGACACGTGTCTTGAAGACTTTCTGAAGATGCCCATTATCAAGATGACCTTGTCTAAGCAGCCTGTAAGAAATCAACCCTTTCTCTCTGGCCAGCTTAACACGACAAAGGGAATTCCCCTGAGACTTCCAGTAGCACGGAATGTTAAATCGGTTGCAATGCTGGTGTCCAAAAAGCTCTAAGATCATGCCTATCTAAGAAACCTTGTCTCCTGCTGTCAGACCTCTGCTAACAGGGATGAGGACGTGCTGCCAAGTGCACCTGCACCACTGCAGAGCTGGGGGCTGACCACAGCTTGCCACTGAGACAGTGGCCACATTTGCCAGATCATTGCCAAGGGGCAGGAATTGGTCCCAGGCCAGAAGTCAGGAGGGGGAAGGGAGGAGCTGTGTTTTAACACAGCGTGCCAGACGCAGTCAGACTTTCACAGACACTGGCCTAACTCCCCTGCCAGGTGAAGCATCTCCACTTGGAGCAGCCATTCTCCAAGCGTACACTGCAGACTTCAACACCTCCCAAGGAATGTAAAGAACTCAAAGAGCACAATCACTATCCCCCACTTTCCAAACGAGAAGAAGAAAATCTCAGTTTAAGGTTGTAGCTGCACCATGCTCTTGATCACATCTGAGGGAACATGAGAAGCCTGAGAGATGTGGGAGAAGAACTCAGACTTCCTGACTCCAACCATGTGAATCAGCTTCAAAAACATCATCCTCCTCCTCCAAAATTGGGTCACCCCTTCATAAGAACGACACTCCTTAGCAGGGTTCACATTCTCTGTATTTTTGCATTTATCACTGCAGTCCATGAAACTCTCCTTTGGGAAGAAATACTCCCCAGCCTTGACAAGATGGTTATATTATTTATCCAACTTCCTTGAAATTACTTCAGCAAAGCAGGGACACCACCAGCCAAAATATAGCAGGTACTTGCAGGAGCAGCAATAAGAGAACCAGACACTTCTTGCAAAAAGACTATATACACACCTACTTCTGTAAGACAGTTGTTAGAGGAATATTGAAAAATCCCTAACTTTTGCCCAGAATATGATATACCTTCTGAGTGCTAAACAGATCTTAGGTCACTATAGCAACAATGATTTAACAGAAAACAAAACCGCATCCTTGTTCAAGGCTGCTCTCTATTATCAATTCTCTTTCAACAAATCAGCTGTGTCACAGTCCATGAAATGCATCAAGTGCTGCTAAATGAGAAAGAGGAGAGAGGGTTGCCTGTAAGGATTTCAGACCAAGCAGATACAATGCATGCTAGATTAAAATGACACCCTTTAATGACTGTTTTAACCAGGGGCAGCCCTGAGAGCTGGGAATGAAAGGTCATCAGCTGGTTTCAAATACAAACGTGGCACCTGGATAACCAGTCTGTTGAACAGCTGGAAACTGGCATGTACTGGGAACAGGAGACCTCTGTGCAGCTGGGTTTTTCAGAACTGGTTTAGGTACTGGCAAGAGCATGTTCCTATTGCAGATCATCCTTGCACTTGCAGTGGTTTTTACTTCTGGTTTACAGATCCCCAAAAGCCTGCTGTTCACTATCTCTGTTAGGTCAGCTAAAGGTGAAGAAGGAAACCACATTTGTTATCAGTAGGGTCATATCCGCTGTGCAAGGATCTGCTCCTCCCATGGAAAATTTTAGGGTTTCACAAATCAAAAAGGCTGAAGGCAGCTGTGAGGGAAGCAACACATTCACTTTCATCATCTCTGAATATAAAGCCAAACCTGAAAGGCCATCAAGGTGTAAATTACTGAATTTGTAAGAGGCTGAGCTATCCAAGATCTCACGTCCCTTTAGAAATACAGAATCTGAATCATGGACTCGGCAATACTGACAGTTCTCACCACCTCCTCAATGCTCACACCAGCTCATTTCTTACTATAATTTATTTACAAGAAATTAAGTTGTTGCAAAATTAAACATAGCATAAATGCAATATACATTAAGTTCTGTTTTTCATTTCAAGAAGCATTCTCCAACATTACTTATCATGTCATGCCTTTTACATGTAGAGCAGTGAATCCCTTAGACACTGTAACAGTCAAACAATTTGCATTAACAAATTTTCCCTTTTCTTTTTAATGCACCTTTAACCCTGCAGTTCCCAGGACACCACATCCAATCTCAATCTGATGAACAAGTACAGAACAGGGAGTGCAGTAACCCAGCTAAGGTTCTGAATTCCCAGTAGGGAATGCTCTTATCTCATTGTTTTTGGAGAAAAAATAAGCAGGTCTTGAGTTCCCAGGAAAAACATTAATACAGCTCTGTGCTGTACATAGAGAAGAGAAAGGACACAGAGCAGAGCCTTTAAAAAAGCTATAGATATCCTGCTAATGACAGTCTCACTAAACTCACACTGTTATTAGGGAAAAAAAAACAACAGGCACCTCCTGGGGATGAGTCAGAGCCATTTGGAATCACCTTCTGCTACAAGAGGAGGTGGGAAAACGTGCTTAAAGTGACAGTGCTTTGTCTGACCTGTCTTACCTTCTACAATAACTTGGACAGGTCTACTTAATTTGAAGTGAGATTTGTCTCTCATGTCTGCAGCAGTGATTTCCTCCCGATTCTGCGTCTCTCAGCACTACAGAACGACACAAACGGAAGGCGCCCTCTCCTTCCCTCCAGCAGGAACTCTCCTGCAGAGCCTGGAACCACCCCGCACCTCCTCCACTGTTGGTCTCCCTCATTGTTTAACATCTGACTGGCTGTTTGTGCTGGGAGGGAGTGCTGCTATTTAACTAGAGCTGACTGAAGCATGTCAGATACCTCCGTGGAAGGGAGACGGTGAGGGAATGGAGAAGCAGAGGGCAACTGCAGTGAGATGTCAGAGTAAATACTGGAGAAAAGTGTCGATTGACTGGGAAATGCATAATGGAGAGGACACAGAGCACCAGCTAGAACCTAAATTACCTAAGTTCTCTTACTATGCAAAGGATAGTGACACTTTGGTTTAAGAAAAAAAAGTAATTAAATGTTTAGCTAAAATCACAAAGGCATTGTGCTCATGGAGCACGAAGTGGTATGCAACTGGCATACCCAACTAGCAAACTTTTTGTTTCAATACATTTATTAGTCTAGCAAGTTACTTTTTCAAGAAAGGTGTCCTTATCATCATCTCCACACTTTGAAAAGCAGAACAGAGAACAGCCCTACAATTAGGCACTGCGAAACTGGCAAACCCTTTCATCTGGGTGGCTCCCGAAAGGCTGGAGAAGAATTCCAAGGAATTGCAATAGTTCCCCCAGGGATCCCGGTGCACACAGCTTTGAAGAGATGCCTCCCAGAGAAGCCCTGTTTATCAGAAGCTAATGCATCACGCACTGCTCTTCTGTCTCACAGTGTGTTTTGGAAAACTAAGCCACCTTAGTCCTCCAACAGCGTTTTCTGTTCCAACAGGATGATTCAGCTCTCAACAAGACACACTCACTTGTTTCTTCTGCGTGCTCTGACACAGGGCTCACGCGTGGGCAAAGAAACAGATGTACCTGCCCTCCCTGCTACTGCTTGAGAAAGGAGCCAGGGGCTCCCACAACACACCAGACCATCCAGATGTGTCTCTGGGTGACGCAATTTTGGAAAAATCCAGTTACTTACACGGCCAGCAACTAGTGATGCACATCTGAAGGAAAAAAGAAATACGAGTGCTTCCTAGACTGCAGGAAAAATCGGATTTCTGGATTTCCTCTGCCTGTCTACTTGGCCTTATTTATATTCCCAGACCATAAAGAAGCCACAATGCTACTGGAAAAAATGTGTAGCACACAATCTATCAACACAGAGATGGCTTATAAACTTCAGAGTTACACATTCAGTGAAAAAACACCCTCCCAAAACAGCATCTTTGCATACTAGATTAGGCTGACTTCCCCCTGCCTCCCCTTCCAGTTTCATATCAAAAATCTGATTTAAAATAATTCCAGCCTTTAAGACAAGCTGAACTTTCAGGCTGTGTCAGCACAATGGCTGCAAGTTTCACTCCCACCCTTGGCAATTACGTTTTGGTTTTCAAGCTCAATTACACTGTCATAATTCTGCAGCAACATCCTTGTCTTCTATCAGGATTACTGTAATTATTTATTTATTATCTCTAAAGAAAATACCTCATTTCTACATAACCCTAAATACTGCAAAAACACCTTTGTAGACTGGAGTTTTCCATTCAGGGAGGAAAGTGCACTTGTTCACGACTTTGACCTCAACGAACAGTTACTATCAGCCTAAAAAATTTCCACCAAGGAAATCTGAATGGTCTTCAGTGAACTGCTTGCCCAAAGTTAAGCTGGCCACAGATTTTCCAACAGAAAGCTAACAGAAAGCCAGTACTACTGAAGTACTTTAGCATTTAATGGTAAATCTGAATTCAATCCATCACAGGCTTACTTACAACCACCAGTGAGTTTTATGATGTGGACTCTAAACACTGATGAAAACATGAGGTGCTTTCCCTCAGTGGCATTTTGGTTTCAGCAGAATACAAAAGCTTCCAAATCAGGTGAATGTTTGAGCTCTACACCTGAACACACATCCTGAGTTTTGCCCACTACTGCTTGCATCAGCTTTACTCAAAGCAGGAATGGAAAAAAGGGGTAAGCGTTCCTGCCCTCCTCTGTGTAATTAAAATCCACAAATGCCACCACGTCACTGTATGACACCATTGCTGCACAGCTCACTATCTTAACAGTGACCAAGGAATTGCCTTGGCTACATGTTACTACAGCACTAACAGAATCTCATGGCACTATTATGTTGAAAAATGTGGCTTACCAGCAAAACAACCTGAGCAGAATGAGTATGAAGGGCTGAGCATCACGAACAATTAGCGTAATTTTCCTACTTACATCTATCCAGATACCTTTTACAGAAGAATGCTTTATATAGAGATTTGTTTACTGATTTCCCTGGAGACAAAGAAACAGGTCAAATAAATATAAAGCCTCCTAAAATAAGGCACAGCATCCATGCTTAACCTCTGAAGAAGGCCCAAGTGCTCAGCAAGCTTCAACTAGATGCTATCAAGTCATTTTAGGGAAGTATTATTATTGGAATGGAAATACAAAGTTTGCAAAATAAAATAACCTCTGTCTTTTTCTCTATCCTGTATCCTGCTGAGAAAGACCTTTTTGCTTTCTGTTTCTGAAAAACATGTAATTTAAAAATATAGATCTTTGAATATCAAATCAGGTTCTATTCTTGTTTTCTTGCAACAAATTACCAGGTCTTACTGGAAATTAATAAAACAGGAATCAAAACCAAATTCAATACTGTAAACAGCATAGCAGATGATTTCCAAATACTCCAATGTTTTCAAGATTTTGAATCACTAAATCCAACTCAAAAGTTCAGAGAACAACCGAGGAAAATGCTTCTCTGCTTCAGATTTAAGTTCAGAACCTTAACCTCAAATCTTGTTCTTTGGAAAGCACAAAAAAAAAAAAAAAACAGACTCAGATCCAAAGTACCGATAGAAAGTTTCAGTTTGACCCACATCCCAACACCTCCGCAGCCAATCCTAACAATTTTCTGCCAGTACCACTCTTGAAGCACAGATCAAAGGATGGAGGCTCATTTGGAGCCATTCCTGTGATGCAAGGATTAGACATGAAGAAGGAACATCTTATTTTCAAAGGTGCAACTGCCTGTGAGCGTATCTAGTGCATATCAGAGCATTACGAGCTCAGCCACAAACACCAGTGCCAGACAAACCACACCTCTGAAATTCTTGTCTTGTCTCCCATTTTCTTTTTTATCTCATCTAAGCTCACTGTCTCTACACGCCCGCTCAAAAGGAAGTTATAGCTAGTCATCAGCCCCCCTATTCTTTTATTTTAATTAATATTTTTAGGAATTTTTTTTCTATTTCTTTCCAGTATACTGTTCATTTGTGAGGTTGTGACATGGAGCTGGAAACACAATGTTCCAGCCTGGTACTATGACCCCTGCAAGAGGCAGCAATGCAGCAGCAGTGCTTCGGTGGCAGCAGATGCACTGTAGGTGCCACTGAATTCTCAAAACACGGCCCTCACATCTAATCCTGGCAGTAATCTAGCACTAGATTAAAGTATATTATTGTCTCTAGAAATATTACATCCGGCTCTAAATATACAGCTGCAGATGCAGACAAGAGCCAACAACATTGCAGAGAGAGAACTGTCTTCAGGATGAATACAAGTCCTGGTACTTTCAAGAACAAAGGCTTCATCATGAAGACTCAAATTGGTTATTTCAGCACTAGGTTTTACTCGTGTGAAAAAAGGGAAACATAACTCTGTCTTTCAGTAAGATCACCTTGGGCAAGCCATTAGGAAAACTGTTGGTGCACTTAATTTAGAAGCCCAGGTACTGCAGACACATTTTGAGACAAGCAACCAGTGGCTGCAACAACCTTCATCATATGAGTAAAGAACTGAGATTCAACCCCTAGACTTGTCATTTATTCTCTCACACACTCATAAACAGAATGAAAAGCCTGTGAGCTGCAAATTACAAGTCAATGCCAAACTTGCTGGATGAGGTTTTGAAGACGTCAGACTAGGCAATCACAATGTTTCTTCTCAGGCGTTAAAAACTACGGTCCCTGACTAATGCTGCACCCATTCAGTTTTCCTAGCAGGAAAAAATCATCCTAGGACAAAGAAGAATGGCAACTGTATTGTCCTTGCTGAGAACTAAATAGCACAGGCTTGCAACACTGCCATGACAAATAAACAGAGCTATTGACAAGGCACGTTATGAGAAATGTCCATCAACCTTACAAAAGCATAAATAGCCGTGGCAGACCATTAAAATGTTGGATGAGAAGAGCTGAAGATGACACTTCTGGTGCCAAAAAATGTTTAAGGCATACACACAGACACAAAAAAATCATCCATTTCACTAGTTGCTGCAGGATGAATACAACTGTTGACTCTACTGGTCCTCCTAACAGCACTCAAACCTGCTCTGAGCATCTGCAGTTCACAGGTGCTGAAGGTCTAGAGAAAAAAAGAAAACCCACAGTGACCAAAGCTCTACGGAATTTACTTTTCTCCCTAATAATCCACATCACACAATTGGTCTCCACAACACCTAATTAAAATGCCTTCAAAATGACAGTTCTACAGGAATCTTGGATGCAAGTTATCAGACCATTCCCAGAAATTACTCCAGCCTTGTCAGACACTGATGATCAGAGCTTCTCTGCCATTATACTTGAAGTTTGGACTCCTTGAAATCTCAGTCATCTCAGGAACCATTATAATCAATTAATGACATTCATTAATATGGACTGACATCATCTGAAGACAGAAATCAGCAGCTGAACCACCAGCACGGCTTTAAGAAGGCTGAGACTGAACCAGGCTGAGGATGGAGATGATTCAGGTGATGCTCTATGACACTTTTGTCTTGATCTATGGCTAAGTCTAATGCTCTCCACAAAGGAAAGCACCAAAGGTGTGAATTCAGACTACAGACAGAATTCAAGAGGCTAAAAAATGTCCCTCTGACTTATGTAAATACTAAAGTAACTCTAGTACAGCCATATGCAACTGCATTATGGAAAATATCCTGCATCTCTTCCTTTTTCTTCTGAATGGCCTCAAAATGCTCGAGGGATATCCTTAAACACATACATGAAACCAAAGAATTTTACAAATCTGAGTCTCTGCTTCTCCAATTCCAGCGAGCGATCAAATCAAGCCCAGGAAAATCCAGCTCTCACTGAATCAAACGCTAAGACTCAAATCAGGTGTCCTGGTTTCTGCACTCTATTCCAGTCCTGGCATTTCAGCATGACACTGGAGCCAAACCCAGACAGCTCACTGCCCAGAAAACAGACATTCATGGGGCAAAAGCTGCACTTCTGATCTAACTTGCTTCTCTGGCCAGGCTCGTGCACATCATTCAGTGTCACCCAGGCACAGGTTCCTCTGTGCTCACGTTTTGATTCTAACAGAAAAAGCTTTGAGAATTCAGGATCTCAAAGTGTTGACATCAAGTGGGTTTTAGCAGAATTTAAAATCGGGATTACAGAGCTGGCAGACAGCAGCAGCAGAAGTCATCTCTCCCAGTGTTAACAGGAGTCCTGCTCTCTTCTTAGAACCCAGATTCACTGGAGTGCCTGAGACAAAACTAACTCCATGCTAAAGTCTGTACTTCATGAACTCTTAGAAATACCCTATGGAAATATTACAGGTTTTTCTTAGAAGTTTTTTTGCACGGAGTTTTTTTCAGCTTGTTTGCTCTTTAGTATTAATTAGTGCTGTACAATGCATCAGGGACCCAAAGCTAATGGCAATCACAGCTGAGGGGACACAGTCACTCTGCTGCTCTCACCTAAGCTCCGCAGTTCTCAAAATATAAAACCTTACTAAGTGAACCTGTCGGTTTTTACAAGTCTCTTCTTTCACTACTGTTTACCTAAAACAGTATTTAGAGACAAGTTTACCACCATCCATCAGAAAGGGTAAAAGCACAACCCCCTCCAGTAAAATAAAAAAATTACAATGTTGTTCTTTTTCCTTCTACCAAAATCTCCAGCAAACAGAACAGTAAATCTGCAAACCCAGTGAGACTGATCAGAAATTACATCTTCTCAGATGCTGGCAAGAGTTCATCAAAAACATGCAACAATATCTCTACTACGGGAAGAAGGAAATCTAGGACAACTTTCTACAGCCACTGTTCAAATGTAAGCCTTAAATTTCTGAATAGGGCAAGAACACTGAAAAACTGAAAGCACTGATCTGGCAAACATAATGGCAGGTCTTTCGTGCTCTCATTCTAGAACACTGCACTTCATAATTTGTATGTAACTCATTCACAGAAACCTAAGAGTAAAACCACCATATGGTGAGAAGGAGCAGAATTAAAAATGGTTTCTTTCTCGATGTTTTAATCCGCTTTGGTGAAAACAATGTGTTTCTGTAAGTTAAATAACAAATTATGTGTCTGCAGAATCAGGCTCCTTTTTCAATTATGAGCCAATTATTTCAATACTGAAAACAGAAAACTCAAGTCATCTTTCCTGTTCAACTCAAATTCTTTGTAAATTATTCTCAAAGAGCAAATGAGATTTCTCATTCCAGATGTATTCCAACACGATCAAGACTTACTCTTTCCAGCTCAGAACCTGTAACACTCTTTCATTTCAGCGACTATTAGAAATTAGAGGATGCCAATATTTTATCTGGCCATCAAGAAAGCCTTTGAAGTTTGATGTCTACAATGGCAAAAGACAAGTAACAACAGAACTTAATTTGTGCAGATGAGCAACTATTTAAAAATCAGCATGGAAATTTCAGCAACACCCAGTCAGGATCTGGGCTCTCTGAATGTGTTCCAGCAAATGCTTCCGCTTCTAACCAGAATGTGCCTGTACACAAGGGTGTGAGTTAGAGATAGTGACCTTAAATACACACATGGGGAGTTTAACACCCACTTTCTGCATGCTTAAAAAGAACAAGGAGAAAAGCACAGCATTCTTTTCAGATTTTGCTGTGCATTTCTGGACACCCTTTCTGAACACTCGCCCCTCAAGCTTGGGTTTGCTGTGCTTGGCAGTCTCTTTTGTGTCTTTTGCAACACTGCGCACACACAAATTGCCTGTGGTTTCATGCTTTGCTTCCCATTTAAAACTAACACTTCAACAGCGGCTTTATTTTTGTTAAATAAAAGCTTTTTTTCCTGAATTCTGACATCTATTTCTCCTTTTCAGCCTGAGGGAAAAATTATTTTTTTACAACTGACATAAATCATTCTTAGGAGTAGTATCTTGTCTTTACTACTTTGATTCACTAATTTTCGTTCATGTTATTCCTCAGCTTTTTGTGCCGTCACAAAATCAATGACAGCAGGCAGCATAATGTTAATTTTTGGACTGTAAGCTCTGACGACACATATATGTGGGACACTCCAAACTACAAAGAAAAAAGTTTAGATAAGGAACACATAACCAAAAAAAGACCATATAACATAATCAAATACATAATGCATAATCAAACAATACATAATCAAAAAGAACCACTTTCCCCCCAATTCTTATGTTGAGGGGCATAAAAAAAGAAGTCAGATAATTTCTATATATGGCTGCAATCCATCTCGTCCTGAAGGCAAGGTGGGTTTTTTTCATTATCCACCGAATATCAGACAAAGCCCGGACAACAGATGGTGCCTATGTGGTTGACACTCTGGCTGGGGACAAGAGACCCCCTGTGTCTGGGGTGTTAACAGCAGCTGACTCTGTTCATTCAGCCTTCGACCTTCTCAGCAAGCTCAGGTGCCAGGGAACAGGTACCCCTGCCCAAAGAGAGCCTCCCAGAGAGGAGAGAGCTGTCACAGCACAGCCTCAGCAACAGCCAGGGACTCCAGCCACCGCTCAGCCCCACGGGCTGTCCCCCTCTGCGGAGAAATCCCATACGTTTCACCACCAAGCCTCCACATTCCAGCAATATCAGCTCCTTGGCCAACAAAGCAGCCAGGAGTGGAGGGAGACTTGTATTTACTACTCCGTATCAGCGCTGTGATGCGCGACTCTTGAAGCCGTTTGTCCGCAGTGACGTGCTCTGCCTTCCCACCGCAGATTATGAAACCGCTCTCAGCCCCAGAGCTTCCTCCCTCACACGGCCTTCCAGGCCCGGCGAGGGGAGAGCTGAACGCCGCCGCGAGCACTCCCTAATTGCTTCAGCAGAAGCTGAAAGACGTCAGCAACCGGACTTTCTGCTCCTTATTCCCTGAGAAAGCGCAGAAAAATCTGCGGAGAGCAAGCCTCCGACTGCAGGTTTGGTGTGAAAAGCCTGGTCTTTGGCCAGCCGTGCAGGGAAGATCAAGGCTGAGCCTGCGTGCTCCCAGCTGTGCTCCCTGACCGCGGCTCTGCAAGGGTGACTCCAGCAAGCGCCACGGCAGCGAATGCACTGAGAGCGCTACTGTAATCTCACTAACATCTGCAGCTAAACTCGTCCCAGGGAGGGAGGCAGACCTTCTAAACAATCGAAACTGAAAAATCACGACTGTTTTAATTGCACGACAAGGGAGAGGAGCTCATCAGTTGCTAAGCTGACCAGCATGTTAGTAGTGCACTTCTGGCAGCTTTGCCCCAGCTTCCAGCAATCTGTTCTGCTGATTTTAACAGGCTGCTTTGACCTTTAAGGCTCTTGGGGGTTTCTGGGTTTCATACACCTTCCTTTAAGCCGCGCCTTAGGCCTAGTAATGTATCACTGTCTACCTTCTTGCTTAGCTCATTTTGAAGTATCTCAGACTCAGAATCTGCCTTCTGTCATCAAAGAGTTTCTTTTATTTTTGGCCAAAGGAAACCAAGTATGTCAAACACAAAAAAAAAAAAAAAAAAAAAACCCAAACCCATTCGTCGCCACGAAGAACTAGCTGCTTCACTTCATTTTGTATAGAGCAGCAAAAAAGGCACAGCCCTAAACTTGAAGAATCTGTCAAACTAAAATCATCTCACACGTAAGATGCCTTATCGCAAAGTAGCATGCAACAGCCGAGCTTAGTTTATTTTCTTAAACTGCCTAAATTAACTTGGCAAAAGCAAGGACAGCACCACTCACAACGTGGTACGGTACAAGCTTACACTATGCGCCAGTTTTACAAAGCAGCCGTCCAGCCTGTAATTTCCACATCCTTGCACGCACAACCAACCTTAAGTTTCTCAACTAACATTGTCTCCTTACCAGCAAAGAGAACATTTCCTAATAAATCACAGCGGCTCCTGGGATGCTGTCACGGCACTGCTGGGGTAGTGAAGTGCAGATACCAGCAGTATCCTGAACATAGGGCAGTCAGCTCACACACCCACCCTGCACACCAGTACTGCCAATATTCCTGCAGGCCACTTACGCCAGCAAGCAGAATCCCTTGTTTTGACCAGTTTAAAATGGAAATTAGTTGAAACAATGCTAACAGTTCATTTAACTCAACAGCAATCAGTCCATAAATTTTACTGGTGCTGGCTTTTGATGAAGCACAGGCAACACCCTGGGACCACTGAAGATGCACATCCCAAGCACCAACAAGCCCATCAATACTGACTGTGGGTGCTTCACACAGCGAGAGCATGAAGGATGTATCACTGAGAATTACATCAAGTGGATCAACACAGGAGGAACACGTCCCCTAAGCCAGGGGACAGCATTCATGCTCCTGCTCTTGCTCTGAAAGCTCTTGTTATGAACACAGCACTGGGGCTTTGAAAAGTGACAGCTGGTTATCAATGAACAGAAGGAAAGCGACGTCATTCAGCCTCAAAATCTCGTTGTCTATCCCACTTAATTTCTTTATTCTAAAATCTTGGAACACCGCAGGTAGGAAAAGAGCCTGGTAAAAACCACTGTCTAGCACAACCACACTCGGCACGGACTGACATGAGCAAAGTCAGAATGAAGGCCTAAGGAAAAATTGGGTCAGGAGAGCTGAAACACCTCTGACCTCACAGGCTGTCCCCAGTGAGCCAGGGATGGAAGGTGTAGTAGAGGGAGTCTGTATTGTTGACACTCCAGCTCTGTAGATAAACGGAAATATCTGATTCTGGAAGCAGATAAGCAAACATCTTTCATCAGGGCTAAAACAGATACATTTCAGAGCAATGTGCAACTGCCACTGATCCCTATCAGAAAAGGTATCAGAAAGCTACCTTTTGATTTCAATTTCAGAGAAAAGATCAGCTTACATACTGCAAAACCGTAAAAACCTCCCTCCACTTAGACAAGCAAAGCTTTGGCTAACCATATGTGGGATTATTTACCTACGTCACAGATCTGTATGTCAGCAAAACCACTATTTCACCCATCAATTTCGGAAAAAAAGAGGCCAAAAATGAAATGCAACATGACTCTCTGTTTCCCTACTATCCTGCTGCCAGCCCTAGAGAAAACGGGAGGTGTCACAGGCATTAAAGGAAATATAAAACCTAACAGAAGAAACAAACCTCCAACAACAATCAACAGCAATCTCCAGAACTACAAATTACAACAAAATCTGAAAGGCTTAGAAGGAAATTACATACAACATACATTCAGTTAGGATAAGAAATGCAAGACAAATCTTCCAGAAAAAGATGGGTATGCAGTTACACAGGGTGCAGAGCAAGGGTACACAAGTAGTCAGCAATGGTTTGTTACCTTACAAAGGGTAAGGACTACTTAGCCCACTGGGACTCAGAGACCCTTGTTTCCCCTTGGGGTTCAGTCACTGTCAGGCTGGATATTTGCTTGGTTTCTCTGTGTCCCAGGTTCCCCATCTCCTCATATGAAGGAATTTTCTTTGCAAGGCACTTGGAGATCCATAGATGAAAGGCACAGCAGCAGAACTAGGTCAGACAATGCTGATGTATACAATTAACTCTGCAATTTACAAGGCTGGAAAGTGTAATTAAAATTCTACATCACTTTTCTCAAAGGTTCAAAATAAGACAGGGTGGGTTTGATTCCAAAATATAAGACGTACATTCGCCCTTTGGTTTGTATAGCTGCGTAACAGCTTTTTAAAGTAAATGCTGCATTTCAGAAGAAAGCAGAGGACAAATCCAGGGATTAGCTAGAAGCCACATCATTTCCTATGATGTATCTATTACTTTACCAAAATCTTTAAAAAAAAACCACCACACACCAACGTGAACTTCCTGTACTCTGACCACTGAATGAGCAAGCCCAGCTACACTTCAAGAGATCCTCTGAGTAGCTGTACTATTGCACAAGCCACTGCACACAGCACCCAAAACCTGAACCCCAAGCTGTCGGTTTTGTCCAGTGCTACCTCACTGTAAATCTAAAAATATGGTTGCACGTACCAGTTAGACTGGGCCAAATGCTTTCTCTTGAAAGATATACACAAACTACTGGCTTTACGGTGGCACATAGTGCAATGCAACATACACGTTTCTTCTTTTCTTTCCTTATAGAACTAAATCCCACAGGTTTCCCTGATTTCAATTACTAGTAGACACAGCACGAAAACCACCGTCACAGTTGGCAGCAGCTGGCACCTTTTCAAAGAGCATCTGTGGAGAAACCCAGAAATGACTGGCACGGGATCTCTTAGAGGTGGTCTCACCACAAGGGCAGAGCACTGCAAGGAAACCTTTTTTCCAGCCCTCTGCCCTCGCTGCACGCCGATGACCTCACTCGGCAAGGCTGCCTGCCTCCGCCAGCGGTAATTCCAGCCAGAAGAACATACCAGCCACTCATAACCAAAATTATCAGGCTCCATCTCCAACACAGCAGCCAACACCGCCTTTGAAGTGGAAACTGAAGCCCAGGGCTTTTTGACTGTGTGATGAGGGTGCGGATAAACAGAGGCAGCCTTGGTTTCCTGGAAGAGGGAACAGGAATGAGGGAAGCAATGCATGGCTGGGGAGGTCTGATGTTTGATTCAGCTCAGCTCAGGTCTCCCCTTCTTGCATACCTTTGCACACAGGGAGCTGGTGTGTTTACTGAGGGCTCTGGTGGCTCGCTGGAAGTAAGACAGGGACTGGCAGCTCCTGTTCAGGAAGTGGCCAAGAAATGTGGCCGCTCACAGAGGCAAGTGTTCCTTCACCCACGCTTCTGCAGAAGAGATAGTCCCCCATCTGTTCCTCCCCCCTAGCTCCCCAGATTCCAGAAGGGTAGGACACAATAAATAGAGCAGAAACTGATGTTACTATCTTTTTTGTAAAGCTGGTCGTAGTACTTGAGGCATAGTACAAACTATGTTTCTAGACAACCATTTAAGACACAAAGAAGGTAAGTAAATCTCAGTGAATCCTCCCAGAAGTTATTAATTCCAGTAGATTGAATTTACTGGGTGAAATACACACACCAAACCGTGAAGCAACACCCAGCCAGAGCTCTTTTATCATGTCTGTTACACACACAAAACCATAGGTAAGGGACATTTTACAGACTGGCAATGTGATGAAAACGTAGGAAAAAGACACAGGTCATTATATCATGTTTCCTTCTACCCAAAGGGTTAATGCTAGTCTGGATGATCTCCAATTGCATCAAGATGATATACTCAAAATGAAAAGGCAATGTAAAAGTCTCTGTTGGAGTCCTAAATGCTAAGGGTTTGTTTTTTTTCTCCTCTATCTCAAATATGTCAGCTGTTACTGGAATTTATTGGTTAAATGGCAGCAGAGACCATTTAAGTAAGAAGAAGCAACAAAACCACAAGGGAATTTATTTTATGATTTGCAATGAGGTGCAAATCCTGCCAACCACTTCAAACAATCAAATCAAACCTGATTTCCCCTCTCTGGAAGGACAAAGAGTATATAAATCTAGAAGAAACTGAAAAGACCTGTTTTGCTTCTGATCCACATAAACATTCCTGGTAGCAGCTCTAATGGGTTAGGGTATCATCCCTACTCTTTTTCAGGAAAACTAAGGCACAAAACAAATCATCTCTTCTTACAGAGCAAATCATTAAGAAGGTTAAAAAAAAATGGCTTGCCCACAGGTCCCCAAGATGCCCCAAGAGCTCTTCCCAAAATGCTTTGTCCCCAAGAGTCCAGATGTCCAGTGCCATTCGGGACACAACAGGATACAGTGGCCTTTGCAGAACGCTCAGGTCTGCTAGAGGTTGCTGCATCTGTCAGCCTGTGTATGCCCTAGGTGTCTTTAAGTATATAAACGGTCCCTCACTCTTACCTACAGGCAACTGAATCACATCCTTTGTAACGACTGTTCCACAAAAAGTTCTGCAGCTGAGTAAGACTGCACTCCACTCTTTTTCACTCCCTATTTCAACACCGTTAGACTCTAAAGAACATTAAACTAAAATGAAAGTGACAGAACAAGGTCTTCCCCAAAGGGCTGGCACTGGGGAAATTAAAAACAACCTGTTTGAGAAGCAGTCATATACACCAGCAGGACATGCCACCACTGAAATTCTCCTTTTGTGTCTTTGGCATCTGTCAGAGAACAAAGTGGGGAAAATAAAAAAGCTTGGTCTTGAAAGGACAGAGCACTCTCCCAAGACTGTTTATGGCCTGCCTCTTGTTAAAATGTTTATTTGAATTTATATATTTAGATGGGTTTTAAATGCAAAGGCTCCCTTCCTCATGCCAATCTTTCATGGAGACCGCTGGTTACATCTGCTAGTATTTACATGAGAAAGAATAACAAAAAATTTGCAGCTCTTGCAAACAAGGGTAACCCACACATTATCATGTCTGTGACTGCGGTGCACTTCCACATTCCTTGTGGAGGAGATGAAAGGGCACCAGGCTGCCGAAAGCACCACACAAGACCAGCTACTCTGAGGAGCTCCAACATCAAGAAGTCTCCGCTGTCCCAGCAGCTTCCCCGAGTGCTGGAGCCTGCGGTGCAGCCCACTGCGGCTTGGTCCCAGGAGCCAGCAGGCAATAAAGGTGGTACTCTGCTTCACACACAGCCACACCAGGGCTCTCTCTTAATGTCTCCCTCTTGACTCGGGACAAGGCGAGGGATACATTGATCTGCTGCCATTTAAGCCAGCGACTGGATGACCTGGACAGAGGCACAGCATCAGGAGGATATCACCGAAGGCTGCAAGAATCCTGTGGTCATAGCCCGATTAATAACTTAGGAAAGCTACCTGATGTCCTGAACATTGATTTTAATTCAAGGAAAAGGATGGATCAGTAAAAGACTTCTTGCATTCATGCAGAGCCTCACAGTACAGCCTACACCCAGGACTCCTGTCTCTGCCAGACCTTTACTGCTGTACCAAAGAGCCAAGTCTGGAAAGCAAAACTACAAAACTGGGAAGCACCAGCATGTGAGCCTATAGCTGCAGTGAGGAACCAGCTGACCATCCCCACATACATCTGAATTAGCAGGTTCAGTGGTGAACACAACAAAGATGGGCATTTCCCTTTTGTCCAATTCTGATCTACAAGTATCAGTCAACGATAAGGTTATCCCAAAGAAATCTTTTCATCTGAGAAAGGAGAAAAGAAAAAATTAGAGGGCAGACACATTTTCTCCTCCAGCTGAGCCAGAAAGAAAAAGGTGAGCCCATATGCAGAACTGAAAAGCAGAACTCCTACACCAAGGCTGGTTGCTGAGGAACACTGGAATCACTCATAAAGTGGCTGTTACAACAAAGGGGCTCCAAAGTGTGGTCACTGTATATTTACACAGTTGCTTTATCTGCTGTAGCTAACACAGCATGTTTGCTTCTGTTTTTAAAAGTACGAAGTACCTGCAGAGAGGAGCACCAGAGCGAAGGTAAATTAAATAAATAATTAGAAACCTAAAGAGAAGACTCACCAAGAAGTGGTCTCTCTCTTCACCAATGAAAACAGGCACTGCAGTGTGCGTGGAGCAGAGATGGGCAGGTGAGCGGTCAAATCCCACTGATCCCCTAAGAAATGACCAATTCTCCCAGCAAGGATTCAGGCCTGAGATGTGGTTGATACACTTTTACATTTAGCTCCACATTTTTGGGATGCTTGTGTTACCAATCGTTGCTGTCTCAAGAGGTCAGTGCCAAGAGAGAAATGATCTAAAAGTCAGCGCTGCTGGTGAGCAAACAAAGGCAGAGAGACCCGGTGCAGGAGGGAGAGACATCTCAGAGTTCCCACTAATGCACAGCTGCTGTCTCTAACAAAAATCGATTGCTGTGTGATTGGAAACAGCCACGTGCCTGATCTGAGGGCCAGGCGGTAAACACACAGCACGGGTGTTGCTTCCTGCCCAACTTGTGGTAAAAGTTGTTGATTAGAGATTGTTTGTGTTGTTGTCCTTGCTGTCAGCCTCTAGCAAAATATTTACTAAGTTTTCTGTGCAAAAGATAAACAAGTTCAAATTTTATGTGTCAAACATCCCAGTAGGAACAGCAAGGCGTTGACAAAGAACAATCAAATGAGCAACAAGTGTGACAGATGAGACATTTCAGGATATCAGATTTATAAGGCCTGCAATTAACCAAAACCTCATCATAACTCCTAAATCAACTTTGGTCAGAAAAACTACCTTTTAGCCAGTAAAAGAAGAAAAGGGGGATAAAAGGGAAATAACAGCCAATTAAACTGAGTACCTTGTTCATTCAATCTTGTAAAAAAAAGACTAAAGACTCAAAAAGAGAGCGAAAGACTCATTTGTACTTAATGCACAGAGCCATGTGCCACTCTGATCTATCAACACTTGAGATATGACCAAGTTTCCTGCAGTAAAACATTTTTGGAGTTTCTCACTACTTCGTGGTGACTAGACATTCATGCTCATTTCGGCCAACAGGACCCAGCCATCTAGGATACAGACTCCTGAAATCCCCGTCAGAGTGGCTCCTCTGAAAACAACTCGTAAGTATCCTAACCCAGTCATCCAACACTGGAATTACCCAACCAGCCCGTTGCTTTCAGTGCTTATCTTCCAGAATATCAGTTTCCCCTCAATTAAACCAGGCTATTAAAACTTAACTGTAAAAGGAGCTATTCATTAAAGTTTTGTCACATCCTTGGATGAAAATGCCCAAAACAGATGTGAAGAGTTACAAGATTTGCATTCACAACCGAACCAAAAATGAACATAAACAATTATGGTACATTTGCACACAGCATGGGAGATCCCCCCTCCTCCCATCTCCCTTCATGCTCCAGTGCTCTCTTTTCAGAGGATGGCAGCTGTTAGCAAAACAATGAAGGAATAGAGCATACAAGAATATTTACACCAAGAACATAAGATTAGACCTCAGCAAGCAATTTTCTCTCCTATTTACACAGGCCAAGTACTCATGCATATATATACTCACATATATATATATATATATGCACAAATATATGTACACAAAGGATTCTGAAAGAAGAGAGGATCTTCTTCACGATTTGCATCCCTGCAATCATAAAAGCACAGATTACTCTTAGTCAAATATTGTTAGAAATTACTAGATGTTCAGGTTCCACACCAAACAGTAAAATAATTATAGCCTCCACCCAATTCCTGTACTGGTAAAGCATGTCATAATAAAGGCCACACACTCCAGGTGTGTGGGAAACAGTGGATAATTCTTCCCAAATTTATTTCTACTATACTTCATCCAGAGTCAATGTTCAGAGCTGGATAAAAGTTAGTGGAAATGGCATAAATATGGACATTCTTTTGAACCAGAAGCATATAAAGTATAATTTACAAAAATCACCACTGGAGAGTTATGTGAAAATAAACTCTTAAATAAATCTAATTTTGTAATGACATGTCATCACAATTTGCTGTACTTCAAAGGACTCAATTCAGTATGCTCCCAACTATCATGAAGTATTTTTTTCTCCCACAGCAAACGTACTTTAACACTGCATTTGCTGAAAAACATGCCTACTTCTAAAACACTAACACTTTCTTTTAATGACCAACAAAAGTTACAATCCCCAAATTTCCTGATAAATTTGAGCAAATTACGTCTTTGGCAACTGTAGAGAACATTGTGCATTTCTGTTCACGCCCTTCAATCTTCCCTACTCCTTGCTTGGTGCTCTGCAGATTATTCACATCAGCTCTTGCTGGAGCCAAACACAACCCATACACCAAAACAGAAGTACCAGTAACTTGTTTACGTACAATCTTTGTGCCAATCCAAGAACCTTCCCTAGACATGGGCACACAGTGCAATGGCCAAATTCATCTCCATCTGCCCTGAACTGCTTAATGGTGTGTGACATGAGCGAGCAGAGCAGGAGGAGAGGACCGGACTGGGAGCGATGCAGAATTTTGAATGTAACTGACTGAGGAGTTGACCGGTCCCAGTACAGGAGTTTGCTGGGAGATCTATTACGCAGGTTGTGACCTTCATCAGCCTGGACTTTTATCAAAAACCATTTTATGAGAATGTCAGAATGCCACACCACATTGCAGCATTCACATCAAGCCTGTTCTCTTTACTGTTCTCCCTCTCTCAAAAACTGAAACTTCAGACAGTGCTAGAAAGACCAAATACATCTATAGTCCAGCACACACTGGAATACAGAAAACAAATTTTTTGCTCATATTTCTAGGAAAAGGTTTCCAGAGTTCCCAGAAGACAGAATCATAGAATCACTTAGGTTGGAAAGGACCTCCAAGATCACTGAGTAACCCATTAACCCAGCATTGCCAATGCCACCACCAAGCCATGTCCTCAAGTGCCACATCTACATATCTTTTAAATCCCTCTAGGAACGATGGCTCCACCACTTCCCTGGGCAGTCTCTTCCAGTGCTTGACAACTCTTCTAGCCAAAAAAATCTTTCCTAATTTCCAACCCAAACCTCCCCTGGCACAACTTGAGGCCATTTCCTCCTGTCCTATCACTTGTTAATTGGGAGGTTGACCACCACCTGTCCAACTTACTGAGGGTGTACTTGATTCCCTCATCCACATGATGGATAAAAATACTAAAGAGACCTGGCCCCAATACTGAGCCCTGGAGAACTCCGCTAGTGCCCGGCCCTAACTGGATTTAGCTTCACTCACCTGCTGTCCTGTACATGCTGTGTGACAGCTCTCAGGATGGGCTGCTCTGTGAGCTTCCCTGGCACTGAGGTCAGGCTGACAGGCTTGTAGCTCTCTTAAATCCTCTTTCTGGCCATTCTTGTAGATGGGTGGCATAATCAGACATATGCACTACTGTGTCAAAAAAGCCCAAAAGGTTTCTTCGTGTACCTAGATCAGGTCAAAGACACAGTGAAGCACTCGCCACCCAAGCACATTTCACTGGTGTGCTTAGGCCATGGGTGGCCCTTCAGAAGCCGATTTGTCTATCTGGAGTAATTAACAACTCTTCTGTGCTCCTTTGGTTTTCCACTCATCACAGAGCCCTACCCAGCGAGGCAGCAGTTCCTGGCAGCCAGTGCTGGCACTGAAAGCAAATAATACAGATGCCAATTTCTCAGCTCAGTGAAAGAGCCAGATAAATTGAGCTGTCTTTCTTTGGATGTTCCCCTGCAAGGTCTCTTCTCTTACCACCACAGGTCTGCTGCCACCAGGCAAATCATTTCACCTAAGCAGAGCACTTCTAGAAAATAAATAAAAGCACTTCTCTGTGGAATAAACTTTATAATATTGCCTCGTCACAGATACTCGACCAGGGAGAGATCCACCACACATTCCCTTTCCACATGACTGCAGATATTTATATTGGCTGATGAAGAATATTTGAGGCCTCAACTCTGTAAATATCTGCAGATTCTTCCCAAATGGCTCAGAACAGCCATTTGGGGATAAAGGCAACAAAAAAAAATCTCCCTTCTCTACGTGCTTTTACTGGCCAATCATTTACCTCTTTATGGTAAAAACCCTTGTGTGGTACAGGGCACCGTGCTTGGAAAGGCAATGCAGCATCCCAGTTAGCCAGTCAGTGAGCTCAATACGGTATTATTTGTGTCAGACTTGCATATCAGTGAACCTTTACTGATCTCCCTGTAGGTACTCTCACTGGAAGTTGCAACAATTAGCAATTAGTTTCCAATGAATGGTGGGAAGCAACTCCTCCCGAAGAACTCAGTTCTGTAACAGTTAATACCACTCCAGAAACTGCAAGTACGTTTCTCTTCTGCAAAGAAGTAGAGCTGGTTAGCAGTGTCTGGCAATAACCTTGTTAAGAAAAATTCAGATTTAAAAACCAGAATTTTAGCTTTTTATCTAAAAGGCTAATACTACAATGCCAAGTGGTCCTGGGCATTGTGCAGAGTATTCCAGGATGAGTCTACAACTGTCAGTATGACTTGTAGCTACAGAGGCTGCCAGAATGTGCTTTTCTCCTCTCCAGCCCAGAGAAAAATCCCTAGCCTGACATGAGCTCAGGGAGATGTTCCCTGGGCTACAAGGTCACAGACCCACCTTTACATTTTACTTTCATAACTCAAGGCTTGACAGAACAGCAACCCTGAAAGCAGATCTGACATCAACAAGTTTAATTTTCTCTAATTGCAGTGTTGCCTTCAAAATTTACTATATTACCTAATGAAGGAAAAAAAAAAACAAAACAAAAAAACAAGCCTTCTCACACACACACAGATTGCACCACACCTTTCCCAGCAGCTGGGAGGAGATGTGCATTTTAATGTACCTGGCGTTTCAGCATGCAGTTGAAGAGTCCTGTCTTTCTGGAGCAGACTGGTAGGTGGTTTAGCAGTTCCACATCTTTCCTTGCTATTTGGGTACCAATGGAGAAGTGACAGAGCAAGGAGCAGAAACTCCCTGTTTCAGTTTCCAGTCATCCTCAGTTAAATTTTTTCCTTTTTTTTTTTTTTTAGGGGAGATTTCAAGCAAAGCTTTAGTTCTAAAAATTCCCAATAATAAACTGTAGTTATCAAAGAACTCTAGTTAATCTATAATCTTTACAGGAACAGCGTGGCAAGAACATGCACCTATAATGAAGTTCATACGGCTGAATTTGTCCTAATGCAGCCAGAACTGGATGAACATAAGGTAACCAAAGCGCCTCTATCCCTGCCAAAAAGCTTAGCACTGAAATTCACTGGGCTATCAAAGCAGGTTTCTTTTTAAAGAGAATTTGGTGCTTGGAAAACGAATGTGGTAATGTCCCTTTCTATAGCTTATGTGAGCCAGCACAACATACAACAAACCTCTGGCCGAGAAGCCATTTTTGAAGTTCTTTATTTAACCTACAGTCAGTGAAAATGGGTAAAATTGTGATCTAACCCATTTCTGCTTTACCACTGCCCCCTCAGCTGGGCTGCTTCAACCATTTGCAGGCCTGGAAGGTAAAGGGGATCAGGGAACTGATCCAGGCCAAAAATAATCCCCCCTCCTTTTTTCCAGCGCTGATGGATTTCTTGACCTCTCTCACCAGGCTGCCTGTAAACAGCTGGACCACCCAAGCAAAGGATGGTGTGGGGGCGGGAATGACAGGACAGGAGGCCCGAGGAGCTCCAGCCAGCTCTTACACAGAGACAACTTCCCAGCTGACAGCCTTTGTCAGTGCAGCAATGGCCTTTTCCGCCAACACAGAAATACCTCGAAACACACATTTTCTTTCCTAAAACTTGATTCAGCTCTGGCAGCATGCTCCTTTGCACAGCAGTGAAGAGCTTTGCTTAGGTAGATGATGAAAAGCAAGCTAAAGCTGAAACCAGAGTACAGAATCACAGAACCGTTTAGGCTGGAAAAGACCTCTCGTAGAGTCCAACCATAAACCTCCATACAAAATGTGGGAAAGCAGTTGTTTTTCTCTATGGTCAGGCCTGGTTGGGAAAGAATTTCAAGCAGCAATGACCAGTTTCAGTGTTTTGTCCCTTCCAAACCCAACAACAGCTGAGAACACAGGACCTGTGCTACTCAAGTGATAAAAGATGAGTAAACCCTATTGAAGTACTGTTGGGTTAGTCAACCCAGTTCAAACCTGGAGCAGTGTGAATGTAAGAGCCTGCTTAAAACTGCTGTCAGAGCACCTTAGTGCAAAACTAAGAATTCCAGAGGAATCTAAGCCCACACCTGCCCACTTTTTAGACACAGCACTGCTCTGGCTTCCACCAATCAGGTACCTGTGTACAAAGCAGACACATTATCTAGTACTTCATAAAGGCCATTTAGACACTGTTTCAAGTGTAGCCAAGGGAGCTGCTCTTCTCCTGTTGCTGATGCTTATCTCTGTCCAAACCAAAAATACAGTGTTAAATTTAACTGTTGCTCAAAAGCACATTTTAGCATCCAAACAGGAAACTGGAATAGTTTTGAAACACTTGTCTTACTTGTCTCTTTTAACAGAGAGCAGTTCTCAGCCCCTAGTAGCACAAGTAACATTTCCATAAGCTGCTCTGTTCCCACAGACACACATACATGCTGCTCTGTTCACAACCACCCAGCCAAATTTAAAGAGTGCGAAAGCAAAGCACATCCAGCAATTGTTTCCATTCAAAATGCCTTTTGTGATCCAAACTTGGGGGTGGCACACATGGAGGAGATGATGTTTCCAAATAAGGATGTCAAAATAGAGCCCAAATTTGAGAAACATCAAGCATTCTGCAGTGTTCTTCATCAGCATTTCCCAAGGGCTCCACTCTACCAAAAATCTGGGTGTTTGTGGGAGAATAATTTCAGCTTTTGGCCAAGAAGATCACCAGCTTTAGCACGCTAGAGCCACAAGCTAGGACACTTTATCAGTTGTTCTGTATTAGCACATTTGGTTTCTAAAGTCTCTGCACTTGTGTATTTGTATAAAGTCTTTGCATTATTTAATAGAGAACCCTGAATGCACACACGCAACTGTTGCCTGCCGACCTACAATGAACTTGTAGACATGTTGATTTTATCTGTTTAATGGATTAGGTTTGCACTGACAGATGGACAATGCTACTGTTAGATTAATTAAAAATTAATACCATTAATGTTAGATGAGCATGACACAAATTACCTTTGAGGTAAGATACTTCTAAATAGGGGAAAAGGAAGGCAGTTAATGAAGCTTGAAGATAATAGCTCCTAGGGCCGTTAAATATATTTACTTGCAATTTTTCCTTTTTCTTCTGCTTTTCCTCTGGCAATACTTTTACTAGCCCAGACTCTTGTATTACCTATGTTATTTGTGTTAACTAACTGCTAATGTACTTACTCAAATTTATAGAACATAATGGCAAGCCAAATCATTTCAAATGTCCCTTTCATGGAATATAATGTTCTGGTCAAGATTCACAGAACTATTAAAAACCCATCAAATCAGTCCATTTTCTACCATTAGCTCTTTTGTTAGCAAAAAGTCAAATGAGTATTTCCTTCAGTTTCTGCTAACTGGCATTCTTACAAAGCCCATAGATCAGTTCTCATTCTCTTTCTACTTGCATTTCTAAGGCAGAAGATTTAGGTTTTTGGGTAACATGCAGCTGGTAAATTTTTCTGACATCACTACCCACACAATTTTGTGAGGGCGCCCACTGAACCATTGTTTGAAAGCAAGTCTACAAAATTACTAACCAGGGTAAAAATTCTGCAGTGCCAAGAAGTCAAGCTGAGCTACTCATTTCTTAGTATCCACAATTCAATTAGCTGCAAATACCACAGCAGCAGCAAACCAGAGTTTCAATTTCTGCTGGCACGTAACTCTATAAACTCAGTGCAGTGAACAGATTTAAAACAAGTAACCTCTCCACAGCATAAATCAGATACCGATACTTAGAAATATCTTCCCAAAAGAAAGATAAACAGGATGATTTTAAGATCTGTTATTTTAAATCTGAACTATAATATCAATTGCTACTGCAATTATCAGTTTCACATTTTTATATCCAACAATAAAAAACTAAATACGTGGTAACAGAAGAAAATTCTGTCTCCGCAATACCCAAATATCAGAAATCTGATATCTACTGCAAGCCTACAATGTAAAGAAACTAAAGAATAAAACATTCCAGTAGTCATGCTGGGCAAATCACCCCAAAGAAATGAGGACCCGAGTTACTAAAAAGGATGTGCTTGACTTCAGTGGCAGCACTTACAGGCATAAACCTCAGTCATATATATAAAGGCCTGTCAGAGGGCACACATTTGCACACATTTTACTGTTTATGATCAAGATAAACTGGCACTGGATGCAGAGTTCTGTGTGTTTTAACCCCAGCTGTAAAATTAGCCCAAATATAGTGTTTTGAGTTCAAGATGGTAAAAGACCTTGCAGCCCACAAGCTGAAGGGTAGGTTACTGGAAGGCAGAGAACAAGCAGAACATGGGTAACTGCTTGGAGTGTAGCAGTTTTGATATCTTTATACAATTTTATGTGTCAGGATGGTCAATGAAATTTAAAGGAACTTTTGCAATCAATTTCAGTGGCAAGCACAAGTGACAGGCTGCCACAGTTTGGCATCACCTGAACATCTACAACACAACCAGTTTTTTATAGGTCCATGTATAATTCTAGTATTTTGTGGTTCTGATCAAAATGGCTCAATTTCAGCTCATTACTCAGCATAGCATTAAATTAAACACATTTAAAATTAGTGAGAGGTTTTTTTAACTGCCTTTTCAGGTAACTGTTTTGCCCCATGGTTGTATAAACTCTTTCATGTTCTGTCTCTGAGGGTAAGGAAGTGGGAGGAAAGGGACGAGCTCTCAATTCTGTTTCTGGAATATTTCTTCTCATAACTACTGCTTTTCTTTCACTTTCTCTGGCTTGCACTGCTACATCCCCACCTCTGAGACAGAGTCCCAGAGCATTAGCAGCTCCTGGCCCAAATGTTCACCCACACAGTCCAAAGCAAGATCTTGGTACCCTCTCCACGGGACAAGCTCTGCTGGTAACATTGGACATGGAGGGCATCTAAAACACTTGTCACACTTGTCACATAAGTACTTCCTCTGGTCTCCTCAGCTGCTGAACTACTTATTAACTTTGCTGCATTCGACCTGTGCCGCACTTTGACAAAGTAAGAGAGAAGCTGTTAAACAATCACTTTTGACATGAAAGAGCCACCCGGCATCCCTGTGGAACACAGATTAACAAAGCCTGTCTGCACTCTGGTTGTCACAACAGAATTTACACTGGTGACTTGTTTCAAAGGTGAACTTGAACAGATATGAGCAGGTGAAAGGCGTCACAATGAGGTCACCACCCTATTTGACCACAGGGCAGCCCCTGCCTACAGAAAACGCAGCTGACGTCCTCAGCCCCATCTGGACTCAGTCTTGCACCCCAGAAGTGATATTTGAACCTCCATCACCAGTTTGTTCTTTGGCCTCTGATCTAAGTCCTCCAAGAATATTGATAATTGCTAACCATGGTTATCTGATGTTCTGCTTGAATTTTTAGATGGTACAAATACTTGAGGACACATCCACGAAGGAATGTGATACAACTCTGCAGTATTTAACTTCCAGGCACACAGCTCCCCATAAAATACACCCACCACCAGGCCAGGACTTTGCCACCTGCTCTGAGCACAGTCACCTCTCACCAAAAGGTGCTTGTGAGAAGAAGAGGCATTTCCAGAGAGAAGAACCTGTATCAGATGCAACCTGAGGTACACAGATGTGAGAACACACTGGGTTTTTTTCTTGTGAAATCAGCTAATTTGCTTGATTCTTTAACGTCTTACAGGTAGTCACAGGGGAAATTTCCCCCCTGTATATATTTATTTATATATTTAATTATTCCCCTGTGTATTTCTAAAAATAAGAAAAAGAAAAAAATTCCAAAAGAAGTACAAAAATAAACCCCAACTTCACTGGGTTCTGAGATACACCAGACAGGCAGTATCAATGCCAGCAGAGATCAATACTCCCACAAAATAGTGTTATGCTATGCCTAGAAAGCAGAGGGAGCAGGAAGGGATATCTAACACAAAACCACCCAAGTCTGTGCATGAATAGCTGCGAGAGCAGCAGTGATGACTGTACCATACGTACAAGTAATTACTGTCAGGACTCCATCTGGATCAAAAGTTTGGCCACTGCTTTACCAGCAGAAGAATCTCCAAGTTAAAACTGAATTTTGAGTTATTAGCCAGTACCTCCCTGTAATTCTCCTTTCTCCTTCCTGTACAACCACAGGACTTAACCAAGGATTTTTCCTTTGTTTGTTTCTTGTTCTTATCCTGCAGAATTTTGATTCAACCAAGAAATCTAACTCAGAGGCACAAGTACTATTATTTTCACCGCAAACCATCCCACTTTTCATTTTTAAACTATTCTGTGGCAACCTTTTAGTGTTCCAAATAAATATAAACAAAACAAGATAAAAAGGAAAGCAAACAAACACACAGTGTAGGTTTCCCTCACCCAGACAGGGATGAAAAGAACAGAAGCAAGCCCTGCACAGCTGTAAAACCTGGGATTTTAAGTTTAAACATGGAGCTTCTGGTCCAAGCTTTGCTCTGTCCCATTTCCTACCTTTTATAAAGTTCTGTGAGTGTACAAATGAGATCATACAGAAGGAACTAATTAACTGTACTTTCTCACTGCTGCTTACCTTGCAATACCTTAGCTATGTAGAAATGTCCTCATGCACAGACTTGACACCCAGCCTCCCTCAGTCCACAAGAATACTCTGACCAAACTAAATACATTTTTTAGATGACATTTTTCCCAGCATCCACAGCTAGAACTATACCCTCTGGCAGAAAGGGAACATAAGAAACTCCTGCTAGTGAACTCAAACGTCCAGCACTGTCCATCAGTGCACCTCTAGCAAAGCATCCCATAACAGGCAAACGCAGTGATTTCCCCTGTAATAATTTTCCAGCCTCCAGCAATTTACAGCTCCTCTGGGGAGAAAGAAACACCATGTAGGTTAGTTCCACTACAAAATCCCATAAACCACATTGGAGTAAACGTAAAAGTCAAAAAAGAAGTAGGCAATAAAAACCAAGGCCCAAAAAGTAAGCTTTCAGCTTTGAAGAGACTTTTATCACATTCCAGTTGTAAGGTCCTTATTCCTCCTTCTGCTCCAGAATGATTTTCAAGGCCAGAACTACAGTAACCCTGGCCAGACACAACCCGGAAACTGTGTACCACAGATTCAAAGAACAGGCTACAGCTATTGAAGGAGTTTAGACAGCTCCTGGAAAACGATCCATCTGCTTTTATATTTCTACTCCCAGTACGGGGCTTGGTGTTTGATGTGGCAGATTTCAAATGAATATGGCAATATTGACCAGGAGAAGCTAGATTTAATACAAGGCATTATTAATTGGTGCTTTTCTTTTTAATTAGCTTTTCCCCCTTGAAATTTCAGCTGACTGCATTGTTACATTTTAGGTAAGGTCTCTTTTTGGACACAGGGACAAGCCAAGTTCTGTGGAGTAGAAATAAGTAATGCTACAGTTCCACCTGTAAAGACTTTTCTTTATCATATTTGTGAGCTCAAACTGTAACTCAGGTTTCATCTTCACCCTGTAACACCAGTAACTCATCAACCACTTCCTGCTGAACCAGCCTCTGCTCAGCCAGTTCCCTCACATGGCTCCTGATGTCTCACAGCACAGTCACTCCTTTCTCCGTCCGAGTTCTACGACATGCGTGTGCTCATTTAAGTGACTACTGCACTGAAGACAAGCCCAGTGCAACAGCACTGCATGAGTAATACTTCCATACTCTATTGTGCAGAGTTAAAAATTAACACTGTTTTACAGGAGATTAAATAAAGGTGGAAAGAGAAAATAAACACCATTCTGACAACTATGCACGGGGTCAGCTGCAAATCAGAAATTCCTGGCCTATCACTCAGCTACACACAGTTATTACCATAAGACATGCAAACATGACTTATGTCCTAAGAGATCAACTGCAAGGGACCAAAAGTAAACACCCACTCAAAGGTTTCACGATCAAGAAGAATTAATAACTGATGAGCCTAATATTGATTAATTAGAAAGGTGAACAGAGCTGCTGCCTATTTTTGAGGAACCATGACTAATTCTTCTTACATCCTGAGGACTTGATATTTCCTTGTGCATCTCAACAACTCCTCTTTCACCCCTCTGGCATTGTTTTTCACTGAAATCATACCCCACTTCTGGTTCATCTAAAATTAAATCAAACAGGAAATAATGAACATGTGTGTCTGTAACAGACCCTTCAGCGCCTGAGGAGCATCAGCTGGAGTTAAAAGCAATCACCGAGGCTGGAGCTTTTTGGGACTCAATTCCACCCTGTATTAGCATCATTTGTACAAAAGGCTAATTTAAGAGGAAACCATACTGTTCAGTGAGTGCCAGACCCATGAAGAAGTTAGGATTTGGGTGGTAGAGTCAAATGTAAGACAGTACAGAGGGGTGGGGACCCAGGCAACGTTGCTCATTTGTTTTTCAACCTCCTGCCAAGTTTCCCTGCAGATCAATAACAATGAATCATATTCTGAGATGTCAGGTAAAACCCGGTCAGTAATCAACATAACACAGGAATACAGTATGCCTGAAAAGGATTGAACAGGTTTGTAGTCAATTCTCATACAAAGAAAAAAAAAAAAAAAACAACCCTACTATGTTTTCATTTCACAGGCTGGTTTACTAATTATAACTGTATCCTACAGAGATGCTAAGTTAGTGTGGTTTTTCCAGTAAAATAGGAATAATCTGGACTATCTTCTATTCTGATCAGAGAACTAGCCAAGAAGTTGAAACACAGTTATTTATGTGGCACAAACAACCTTATCCGAGGACACATATTCTTCTAGAAGGAAACAACCAACATCAAAACGCAAGCGGGAAAAATGCAATGTCAGCATCATATTGTTTCCTGACCTGTTCTATATTGGGTAATGCGATATTTTCGTCTGGGATACACCTAAATTGTGTAATTACCACAACACCTCACCTGAATATGGGAAGACGCCTACCCAAGGTCTATTGCTGTTCCAAGGTGAAGGGAAGAAAAGGGCAGCATATTCTTCCACCAGCAATACCATCCTTCGCAGTTTCCTCCTGTCTTACCATAAATACAACACCTAAAACAAAGGATGTGCATTCAGACTAGGCCTGGAAGGGAGTGTGAGCAGCTGAAGAAAAGCTGGGCTCAATGGTGCCAAAATGTGCAGTGAGAAGAAGAAGCAGGATTAAAATAAAAGTGAAACACCACAAGGCCATTGTATCAGACTGATCCATTGCAAGGGATTAAGGAAGAAACCTCACTGCAACCCTCGGCCTGAACTGACCACGGTATCACTTTCCCCACCGCCTGCAAAAATCCTGGCAGAGGCTCCCTTGGTGCTCTGCACCTGTAGTCAGCAGCTCCAGGACTGGGGCTCACACTGTGATACAGGGAATGCAAACAGAAACTGTTGAAACATTCTCATTTACTGTACTGCGCTTGAAGACAAGTGATCCTATCTCACAAGTGTATGAAAATCTCAAAGGTTCCAGGGACAACTAAATTAGTTATTTCTAGCACGCAGGTCTGCCTCCCTTAAATCTACTGTTGCATGAGTTGGACAACAAAAGCATCACTGTGCTGCCAAACCTGAACACTACACATTAGACAAAGCCAAAGTTTTAGCAAAATAATTTTGTGGGAGGCTGAGGGATTATGAAACCACTCCAGTTTTGAGATCTTCCCAACAGTCCAAAAAAAACCATGCAATGAATCTTAGATTTTTCAATTGTCTGTAAAATGGATTGCTCAAAGTACAGAACACACAAAAATGGATTATTTATGGAGACCATGTATGTAAACAAAAACATATGTTGTCTATAAACAAACAAGAGCAGCTAAAAAGAGGTTATTTTTAAAAAGTCTTGTCTCCCTGTCATTTTGACTTGTGCTCCAAAAATCCCATTTGCATGGCTTCCATGGTAACTCTGCAGTTCTGCTCATTTTTACAAAGAATGATCCAAAAACCACAAAAAGAGCATCCACTCAAGGCTTATGCTAAGGCCAGTCTCAATAGCCATGAAGGAAAAGAAAGGGGAAAAAAAGAGCAAAAGAAAACCAGCTAAGTCCAGGACCAGACAGCTTTATATTGTTCAGCATCACCAGTGAAAATTGTAAGAACAAACAAGCTAATTTTAGAGTTATCTTAACAGAACAACAAACAAGCTTTTAGAGTTAATAATCTCTTCTCACGGTCAATACACACAAATAGAGCCTCCTGCTAAGGCCCTGGTCATCTCTCACACATCTGAGAACACCAGCAGCAGGAGACTCACATCACACAAGAGGCAGGACCGTATCCTTCTGCTGCTCAGATTCAAACCCTACTGAAATGAAGGCTGTAAACTGGCAGATAAAACCCTGCGTGTTTGGAATGGGCTTTCAAAGAGTGGTAGTGGCTGGGAGAGCCCTGTGGGAGATCCCTCATTTACAGCACACAGAAAGGTGAAAAGGTCTTTGGCCACAGGTAAACTACAAGGAAAGCTACACTTCTGCTGCCTTTTATGTCTCCCCATTTAAACTACATAATTGTTTTAAACGGCCTCTTGGTTCCATGTTGGGTTCAAACTTTGGTCACTATGCTCAGATAGTAAATCAAATTCCTCAACCATGTTATTCTTAGCATGTGTTTTCGCATAATTATTTCTTTGGTAAAGACAGCACTACCACAGAGAGCCCTTCTGGCCATAACACAAACACCACTTGCCTCTTTTTTCCAAAGAGGTGGTTCCTCTTTGACAGTTTTCAATGCAGGATCACCTCAAATCAGAAAAAAAGCTTTAAAAGCAAGGACACTGGTATGCACTGAAAGTACCCCTCGTTTAATGGCCCTGTCTTATGGGAGCAGCACTAATTCACTTCACTAAATCACTTTCCAGCATTTTGACAAAGTTTAGGGTAGAACTGTATTTATAATTCTTCTGTTAACAAAAACATAGCCAAGACTCCCAGGACATTGCTCCAAAACATACCATGGAATAATTTATGCTCCCCGAACAGCCAGCCTTCAAATGTTTGCTTATGAGAAATTCTATAGGATGTTTTAGGTATTACTAACTTGACTTATAAAAACAGCACTCATAAAGCAGTCCAATCAGAAGCTATGGGGAGAAACACCTGCCAAAGGACTGTCATCATCTCACAGTGCCCCATCAACATTTCTCAGATCTGCCCAGGAGAAAATTCATCAGACAAGTTATGAGCCTGCTGAGGAGGAAATCTTTATTTTTAAGCTAATTTTACATATATTCTAGGCTATGTCCTTGCATTTCTTCACAGCATCCACTAACAAGGCACTGAAGGTAGTAAATCTTGAGTTTCAAGACCTTGCTTTGTTGTCTTTTTAATATCTGCACTTGTTTGAAAAAAAAAAACAAAAACAAAAACCAAAACAAAACCCCACAAGCAGAAGAGCTACTATCAGAGAAGATAAAGAAAAGTGATTAACCACTGAAAAAACATTGTCCTTGTTAAGAAACATGCTCGAGGCAAAATAAGCAAATTTTCAGAGGCTAGTTGGGCAGTGGGTGGAAGCTTCCAAAGCCTAAACCAAGAGGGCTGCAATGTAATTAAAACGTTTGATTTCTAGAGTGTCAGTACCAGAGAACACTAGGCAGTGCAGAGAAGGCACCAATTCAGCTGCAAGTTTCTGAACTCACGGTTAGCAGAGCTACTGCTGAACGTAAAACAAAGCCACATGAGCAGGACCTGCAGATTTGTACCACAGCCAGAAACGGGAGAAAGGAGGGAGGGAAGCAGCACGGATCACATTTCAGCCCTTAAGCATCTCATCTCGTTGACCCTCTGCGTCTGATTCCAAGCTCAAATACAGTTCTGACGTCCAAGGTGTCACCCTATCTCCAATTAATCAAAGGAGAGCTCTGTTTAAGTAGCCCCTTCTCAGGAATCCCATGGCCTGGTTTGGAATTTGATCTCTGTCATAGCTGTCAACAGATCCACTTCTTGCTTCTCCCTCACTTTTGTTTTTATCTACGGCAGCTCAGTGAGCCTGAAAGGAAACATGCACAGACAGAGCAAGGGGATACTGGGGCTTTTTGCAAGAATGAAGCATCACTTTTCCTACAGTGAGTAGAGACTGGCTCAGCAGTGCTGAGGACAGAACTGCTAAAGATACGTTAAACGCTCTGAAGTTACCACTTAAGACCATGCATTATTCTTAAAAATTGAAGGAACGTGAAGCTTAATTAAACCTGACAGTCACATAGCTACCAGGACCTGTTTCATGAAGCCTAGTGTTTTCTGATTTGGGATTTTTTTAATTGTTTGCCAATCCATCAACAAACCTTCCCGCAGTGCCTCCATGAGCGTAAAGAATCTGATCTTTAAACAAACTGCCTGGAGAGACCAGTTTGATAAGCAGTGAAGAAATAATTATGCCATTCAGAAATCAATTTATTCTCAGGCAGAAATGTATTGCAGCAATTATCTTAAATATGGGGCGAAGTCCATGCAAAATCACTGAGCCAGACTTTAACGTAACCTTTTTCCAGTGAAGTATGAGACAGATGACAGAATTATCATCTCTGCGTAAGAGACTAAGAGTGAGACTGACATATCTTTTTCACTGACTTTTGATCAAAACACGTCTAACTGTGCAGAGGGAGGTCTCTGCACCCTGATAGCTACAGCTTGAAAAAAACATCTTTAGGAAATCAATGCCCAGCCTTTTCAACACACACCTAACCTTTGTCCTGTCATTCACTGCCTCCCATCTTAGATAAACACCATTTCTTTCCTCACAGGATACGCCCATCATAGGCAAACTGCTAAAACGAAACCTCCACAGCCTGAAGTTATGAGAATTATTTGAATTTTATTTTTTCTGCACCAGAAAAGCAGGAACTCCCCCAGTTTTTCCCCAAATAATCTTCCACCCAAAATATCTCAGGATGATTCTAAATATATACACTGTGCAAAGCTCCACAGCACTTTGTGGTCTAATCCTGCAAAATGCCGAGGGCTTCCCGTAAGGGCTGAGTACCCTCAACTCCTACCCATTCACAAGGGAATATGAGAAGCATAAATTTTGCAATTTAAACTGAAAACTGACGGCTAAAAATTAACCCTACAGGAAATAAAATTATTTTATAAAAGATCTGCAGGTTGATCACATGCTTAATCCAAATATGCAGCTGCACAAACCAAGCAGGTGTGCAAGAGCGATGGGACAGCGTGGCAGTTTTGGGGGGGATACAACCCTGTTGTTTACAGTACAGACTAACAGGCTTAAAACAAACCATGAAATCCCCAGGTTCTCAGTCCTTGACAACGTGTGAGAGAAACCCAGCCTTAGCTGTAAACGTTCAGCTCGGTACCAGTAACTCCCCATTTGATGTTTCCGGTTATTTTTATTTGCCTATTGAGTCAGAAGCCTCACAACAGGAAAAAAAAAAAGATAGAAAAAGAATAAAAAAGAAGGCAGCACTGATCCTAGAAATAATGCATTCAGGCCTGGTTATGGTCAACTACTGAAATTAATGAGATAAGATTCGCCCCTCTGTTCCAAGCTCATCTCAGTCCCAGTGTGAATCTGGAGAGGAGCCCTCCTAATTAAAGGCCTGAGCAACATCAGAGCTCCAGTTGAGAGAAGAAGCGGAACACAATAGAGCTGCCTACTGCAGTTCATTCTAGCTAAGACTAGGTAGGAGGTGTGGTTGATGGGGGTTTTTTCTCCCTTTTTTTTTTTGTTTTTAAGTCAGTGAAAAAAGAGACGGCTGAGAATAAGGTCACTGGTAATCTTTCAGTTTGAATCTACTTCCTGAATCTTTTGACTAATAAACCTTTCACCTTGCACATCTCTCACAACAGCTCACAAAGCAGAAAGCCAAGACCCACAAAATGAGAATTACATGAAAGGACTAACCCCACTTCCCCGCTCCTGACATCTGTCACTTGCAAGCACACTATCATCCAAATATACATTCAGCTGGCAACCAGTCTCCTTTTCTTAGCTGTCCACAGAGGAGAACATAATCCCACACTTTCACACAGATTTTAACTATATTAGAGTATTTCTTAACTATATTAGATTATTCCTTAACTATATCAGAATATTTCAGTGCTCTCCCCTGGTGCTATATTTTTATTTGCAATATTTTCACTCCCCTATTTCATTTCCCCTATCGAAACACTTTCTGTTTTGTAAAAGAAACAAAGAAAAAGATTGACATAAGAATTTCTGACCAGTTCATACCTGAGAAAAAGCTTAATAGATTCTCCAACTTCACTTTGCTCTACTATTTCTTTCTGGTGATGGTTTTGCTTTTGTTTTTCTCTTATTTGATCACTATTTATTAGGTGATTAAGCATGGAGAAATTGCTTTTATTTTACAGATGGCAAATCCAAGATATTAAAAAAGTTATTTTATGTTAATTTTATAGCCAAGAACTCGTTGGATCTTGTGGATGCTCCCCCTCCCATTTTTTTCATTCACCTTGCAGAATGTTAATGCACATACAGTCTCACTCTTTTCATCTCAAGGAGACACAATGCACATTGCACGGGGAGGTCTGGAAGCCAAAAAAGAAAAACCAAACAATTTCTTCTACAGTATTTGTCATGCTGAAACTGTGAGCCCCCAGGACAGCCACCTGAACGTATCCAGAAAGCAGCCTCTCCCTGCTCCTGATCTCTCAAAGGACATCTGGTACAGTAGCAACAACCCACTGGGAAAAAAAGAGTTAAATTTTTGTTAAAACAAGGCATTCCCCTCCACAAAGCTGATTCATGTGCTGAAAACCCAAAGCCAACACACCGAGAATGGGAACTAGAATTACAGAACGTGCGTCAATGATTCTGGGTTCCCCTTTTCTCTTGTTGCTGAACTGCCGTAGCTTGCACGTTCTCAGGACACAAACTTGAGTAACTGCAAGAAAACCATTCTCCAAATCCACAGAGCTGAAGAACTGCCATCATTTTTGGTGGAGTTTCCCTAACCAGTCGGTTCAGTGAAAAGATAAAAGGCTACTGTGGCCAGTGAGGAACAAGACACTGCAGCATTTTAATAAGTGAAGCCATTATGACTTGCTCAGCAGAAACGTCAAGAGGTTTTGTTTGCTTAAAAGGAAACAGTTAAAGTAGCTGTTACAGTATTTGCAGTGACTCTTTCCCCAGACTCAGAGCTATTAATGACTGTAATTCTGACTGGAGTGCGATTTAGCAATAGTCACGTTGACCCCGTACAGCCTATCATGGGACCATGCAGCTCCAACACGCTCAGCAAATATTAACCTGGTTATTCCCGAGGACACAGAATTTTTATTTCTGTTTTTCGGGTGAGGAAACCAAGACTGAAAAAGCATCAAAAGACAGAATGAGAGAACTAGCTGTGGGAAACAGCGGCACTCTCGCTGATGAAGCATCTGTTCAGTAATAGAAATGTCATATTTTGATTGCAGGACAGCAATTTGCTTAAATCAGCCGTGGTATTTCAGTGGGACTCTCATTGCGCATGGCTTGTGCAAACCAATACTAAAGGTCAGTGTACTTAACAGCTACATAAAGTTAACATTGTTTATTGAATGCTACTGGCCTAATGCAGTAAAAAACCCACACAAATAAAGACACAAGGATCTGCTTAGGATGACCACAAGTACGGCAAAAGCCTGTCCAGGGTGAAAGGGAATGAATGCCCTCAATTCTTTAAATAATACAGTGCCAACGAATGTCTGCAATTCTGGTCAGAGCCAGTTCCTCACGTGCAGTAAAACTCTTCGTGAGGAAAAAATGCCTTCGTTTTCAGAACGTTCCAGTCCCAGTGTTTTTACTCCTCTGCTGCTGTTCGTAAAAACCCAGACAAACAGAACAAAAATCTGGCTCGGTGAAATGGAGACAACATCACGCCTGACATCACGTTCATCCTGTGAGCTAAAGGAACTTTTCCAGCCAGAATTACCCTCTTTGTTTTCGTTCTTAGTAGAGGTCTCTCCTAACCAGGTAATTTCAGGTAAATCTGCAACACTTGCTTTCTTAGCCTGCCCCTGACACTGGGAAGGTGCACTATTAATTTCCCCATAGCTGTAACTCGGGGGTTTCCAAGTCACTCCCCTGCAGAAATGGAGACCTATCAACATAACTCTTCAAGAAACTGCCAACAACAATGCTAATGAATTGGAAGGGACACTTGTCTGGTACCATATGGAAATTAATAACAACATATTTGTCAGACAAGCTGAAAACCTACTTTCTAAAATTCTCTGACCTTCAAAGATAGAGACTACGAACAAGCAGCAACAAGAAAGTTGTAAAATGTAGGATCTGATGAGGTGTTTTAGGAGCATTGGAGATAGAGATACTGACTGATGCTGACCTATTTTCTTGGCCTTTATTATCCATTCATACATGTGACTGGGAAAACAGATTAATAATGACACGTAAGACACAGACAGAGGATCAGAAAACACCTTCAGCCATGACTAAGAAATCTCCTTTTATTAGAAATTTCTTGGTGAATGAAGCTGAAAAGAGAAAAGGCTGAACGAGGCACTACAGTTGAACATTAAACCTTATTTTCCAGTAGCACATAGTTAAATGCTTTATTCCATGTTTGTACAAGGATCTGAAGATATAAACCTGTCACCAAATATTAGAAACACTATTTCTCAAAAAACCTTAATGATGTAGGGGGTGTCCAATTTCTTGAGGACTTCCAGGAGGGAATATGCCTTTAAGAACAGCTCATCAGTTACTTCTTTTTTTTTTTTTAAATCTTTGTCTGACTTGAACACAACTTGGAAAAACTTAAATCACCAAAAGTGTAATAACAACTGGCTTGCTATTTTAAGAGAAGGTTGTATCGGGGTTAGAAATATCTGTATTCAAAACACTCTTTTTTTTTTTTTTCTCAATATTCATTCAGTTCCTTTGTTTAACTTGAACTTCTGAAGTTCTTCTTCCTCTGCCAGAGACTCTGGATTTGGTTTTGGATAACACTACATGGCTCCACTTCCCCACCAAAGATACACAGATAATAATGACCAATTAAAAAGTGTATCACAAGAAACCACATCATGATTCATCAGATTCACTGGGATAACAGTCCGCAACAGGTAACTCAAGAAGAGGCAGAACTGCACCAGACCATCTTAATGAGTGCTAGTAAACACCCCTTTGTATGACCCTATAACAATAAACAACTTGCCATTTGACATGTAATATATACAAAACTCCTAAAACACTTTAGAAATATTCTTCCTTGTAAATTACGCTTCCCAGAAGAAAAACGAAGCACTCTCCAATAATAACAACTGTTAGAAATCATGCTCCTCAGTGTATACATTACTTACACGTGAACTACAAGTCTTCTTCAGAACTAAAGTCTTGAGATTTAGTCCAAAGGCCACTGTAACCAATCCAAACATCCCCCACTTTAATCAGGCTTTGCATCCAGCTCCTGCGCTGCAGTTGTGCGTGGCTGGAGCTCAGGACCAGCTCATAAGGATCCTGTAAGCATTTACCATCACAAACAGCTCTGTCATGATGAAATGAGTGTTTGCCAAATCACTTCCTAGTGCATGTCTACCTGCCCTGATTGCTTTTTGGCTCCCACCCCGCCCATTGCAGAGCACTCCATTCCCAGCAGGATTTCAGGGGATGCGGTATTTTGCAGTATCAAGACCTACAAGCCCTGGCTGTTGATTCCCCAGGATCTTAAATTCATTTTTAATGTGCTTGACACCTACAGTTTCATTTCCACTTGGGACCGCCAGAAAGCAAAGTCTGAAACGAGCAACATCCCCAGCAAGCTGATTTTCTAAACACATACCCCAAATAAAAACAAACAAAATGCAAACATTAAAATTCAAATAAACTAATAAAACTATTTTCTCATAATCTTAGGAGCCTTTTGTCTGCAGGACAAATTAATCGCCTTAATATTTTCAGTTTACATTTTTATAATTCAAAACATGTTGCTTTTGTTTGGCAAGCTTTACACATCCAATTCAGTAAGCCATCAGTCACATCCAGGCTGGAGCTTCCTAGCAGGTGGCTGTTCTTACTTGCATTACTTAAATTCCCTTCCATTGACCTCAACATCACACAAAATGATACTAAAGCAATTTTACAAATGTAAAATTGTAAGGAGAACCATCCAAAATTCATGGGGTTCTTTTGGTATCTACTCCAAGACATTCAAAAGTTTGTAGCTGAGCTTTTTAAACACCCAAGCAAATATTTCACAGGCAAACTGGCCGTATTAAGTATGGCTAAAATGGACTAATTCGAGAAAACTGCTGCTAGCACATAGTGGAGGCTTTCTGTTTGCACATTAGCAGTCACTGCTAAAGTCTCAACGGAGCAAATTAGATTAACGTGCATTAGTTTGACAGTTTAGAACAAACATCTACAGTTTCTCAAAAAAATCAGACAAAAACAAAAAAATAATTTCACTTCTAGTTTTTCTTTTGCACTCAAAACCTAAAGCAGAGTTCTTGCTATGCTGCCGGTGACCCCACGCCCGTGGCAGCGGCTCTGCAGGCAGCAGAGGCTAACAGGGTATCGGTGTCACAGTTTACTATCGCCGAGATGACTACACGTGTAAGAAGCACATTCTTCCCATCACTGCACTTACTCCATAAGGAAACCAGAAAGGGCACCAGGCCAAAGTCTGGTAGTTAAGCAGACACACTATCAGGTTTCCCACATTCAAAAATCTTGCTGCCAGGGAAGCATGAAAACTGCTTCCTCCAGGCTGGGTGGCAGATAGAAAATTAAGCAAAACCTAGGCAAGACCAATACTCCGCTGATCTGCATAGAGCTTTTAAGATTTTTATCTAGCTGAAGTCCAGCTCTCAAAACACAGGAGTTTCCTCTTATCGCCCAACAGCTCTTTCATTTTCAGCTTCAGTTCTTTTACCATAGTTCCCTGACAGAGCTTTATCTCAAATCATCCCTTTGTGAAAGCCGTAAGATCTCCTGAGCAGTTTTTATCTATCTGCAAACACACATAGGAAGGCTGTGCCCACTGCAGCCTTTCTCCCAGCATCTTGGCTAAACTGTTTCCAGTGACAAGCTCCGAGTAGCACTGATAGAAAGAAAACCTCCCACAGTCTTACATACCTCCCGCTCTGGCATATTCACTCCCAGTTCCTCCAGGGCAGAGAACAACTTTAGTTCCTTCCTGATACGACAAAGAAGGGAACCTAGTTCGTTATACCCAGGTGATTTCTGATGTGGGGTATATGGCGGAGATGTTGCTGTTTAAGGGTGAGGGTGTTTCAACAACGTAGCAGCAGCAGCAGGTCAGAGTGACTCAGAAACTGGTTTCCTGATCCCATGCCAGCGAGCTCAGCAGGTCAGCCCTGATGGAAAGGTCACTCTATAAAGCAACCAGGTCCAGCCCTTGTGCAAGGAGCCAACAGAGCTGGGAGACTCTGCCATGGAGTTCAGACAAGGTCCACACTTGGGGGAAGCATCCCTTGCCCAGTGCACAAGCAAGGGAAGCTTAGGGTGACTGCTCAGTCCTTGCCTGATGTTCCACACAGAGAGCAAAACAGTCCTGAACATCCACGAGGGGAGCACCAAACACGGTATCTCACAGGAAACATCAGTCATCTGTGTACCAGAGCTGTTAAGCAATGAAATAATTACAAGACAAGAGCTGAAATCTGTATTTAATGGCATTTATCTGCAAAAGAACTCATTTACTTGATGTCCCTGGTATTCACTGCTGCATGATAACTTGGTAATGGCATGTCCCACTGCTACCATAGCACATGAATGTGCTGGTAAACAACTAGCTCAAGTGAGAGAATTCAATAGCAAAACTGAAGTTATTTTTATGCATGTGGCTGTGTTGGCTACTTCTGAAAGGTAAATTTTGCGCTCTCTGGCCCCAATGCAGGATCCATTAGTTACCCATTTCATGTTTATATAGAATCCAGACAGAAAGACACACGCTGGCTGTAAGACCAGAGGGAAACAAAACTGATTAATGAAAATAAAGTAATCCTACCTGCCTTGATAACAGGCAATATGCTACTCCCTAGTTTAAAAAGGAGCTCTCTTTTACTCTACAGGAAAGTATTCCCTGAGCGGCCAAAAATGTATATACAATTGCAGTGGAGATCCCAAAAACCTGAACTGAGGCCAACACAGAGCACGCTGGAAACTCTCATTCCCCTCTGTAAGACAGTACTGTCTGAAATGCCTCCAGACTCCTGCATCCTACCTGCTTTGATCACTGCCTGTAGCAAGGATGATCACCTACACCAAAACACCCAGAGCACATTCATTTTGAGGACCCCGTGCAAAGCCTGATAAGCCAAAGGAAAGCTTCATATCAATTTCAGCGGAAGCTGGGTCTAAAAAGGGGTTGGACAAGAGATATAGTTTAATTAAACTTATCTGAACTTGGCCAGTCAGAAAAAAATTCAACCAGCAAGCCTCAAACCCACTGATACTCTGCAAAGAATTTGTGTCACATACCGTTAAGCCTCCTTTGGTCCAGCAAATAAACTGTTGTTAAAAATAACACCACCTTGACAACAATTTTTTCCCCACCTAAGCTGTTGTGCCATGAGAATGTTAAATGACAAGAGGTAGGTGGCCCATTCAGTCACAGTCTGTTTGCATGGGAGCCCAGCTTCAACGGAGTGCTTCAATACAAAGGAGAACAGTGCTTGCATAAGGAAAGATAAAAGACAGTCCTTTACCCCGAAACTTAGTCATGAAGCTGTTTTGGGGGCTTCCAGGTTTGTCCTGTCAGTAACTTCTCTAAGACATCTAGGCAGAAATATCTGCAGCAGAACACAATGGAATATTTCCTTTGGTTGCTATCTCATTGTTGACACAATGTATGCCTCCAGATAAATCCTGCTGCAGTGTGGTCGTTACGTGCATCCTGACCCAACAAAAGGAATCCCAGTGAAGAATCACAGCGCTGGAGAACATCACTGGTGTTTTAACAGGCACCAGGTCCCAAGGAAAGCAGTTGCTTCAGCTGCACGGATGTCACACAAGCCTCTGTTTAAATACTGCAAAGTGGTAATCTCCTGCTTTTGCTACTTTGAAACTGAGGAGGCAAAGGAAAATATTTGAATGTGCAGTCCTGAGGTCAGAGCTGAAGTTTGATTTGGGTTGGTTTGGATTAAGGAGAAACGTCCAAGAACAACTCACTGATTTACTTTATTTCAGGACTTGGCACACAGCTTGGACCAAGTTCAAAATCCAATGACACTGTGCCAGAAAATGCTACGGAAAGAGCAGAGATAGGAGACATCTGGACTGTGTTAGAAACTTAGAGCCATAAAGTCCCTTAAAAATATTCGCTGCTCATGTTGGGACTTCTCTTGTTTTTGTTTCAAACAATCCAAACGTTAAAACTGTGTTTCAAATTAAAAGTGAAAAAAAAAAACCAAAAAAACAACACCAACAAAAACCCAAAGTTTCCCCTCCCCCAAGAAGAGCAACCTAAGCCAATTACAAAAGTAAAAACAAGATTATTTTAATTACCTCAGAAGAAAAATGAACACTCCTACAGTGAAAGCAGTAATTCCCAATTGCAGTGCATCAATGCTCCTACAGTGGAAGTGATAATTTTCAATATTATTGCATCACTGCAAACTTCTCACGCAAGTAGGACAGCAAATGTGTCTTATAAAAACACAGCCTCTCTGATCATTCAATATTTCTGCTTTGACACTGTTTTAGCCTACCCAAGGCACACTGAAAACACTGGCATTACCCAAAAACCTTCTTGTGGTCTGGGTTCTAGGATGTAACTGGAAAAAATATTTTTAAATGGTCATTTAATTGTTTCCATCTTAATTCCACGCACTTGGCAGCAGTCATGCTGATCACTTCATAGTTCCTTAAATACAATGTCATCAGTCGTGCGCTCCCTTTCCAGAAAGGCCCTTACAAAAATGAATGGCAGGAGATGCATTTGGGAAAAGAAACAGCTATCATCAGTGCTTGGTAGTAGGAAAAATACAGGACAAATTATTCACAGAGCTCTATCAGACAACCAAGTAGTTTTACAAATGAATTTGTCTCAAAAATTCCAATCGATGCTGCCCAATTGATTAAGCCTTGAAATAAATCTTCTCGTGAGTGGGGAGCAGGCAGGGCTGCCCAGCCCTTTGCCTGGTGGGCTGCGAGTCAGTGGCAGAGCTGGAGGAGCACAGCAGCCCCCGGCCCCGCTGGGCTGACCATCCCTGTGGGGAAGGACACCGCAGCCCTGGCCTCAGGTAAATCGACCATTTTGCTTTTATTCAACACTTTCCTCACCTGCAGCTTTCCCAAGTGGAGCTGCCCGACAGCAGATGCCAGTGAAGTGCTGGGCTCCACGGCACCTCCACTAACTGCAGAGTCCCTCTATCACCTCTTCCCTCTCTGAGGATGACCTGACAGACCAAGGACTTTAACAGTGCTGAGACCTTTTAAGGTCCCACAAAACACGGGTCAGGCTAGCAGAAAAGGAATTTCTCTGCACAGAAACTGCATTTCCCGAAGCTTGTAGCATGTGAAGAATCCGTTTTAACTTAAAAAAATTATTTTCCTTAAAAGGCAAGGCAATTCTAGCCTAACCTGTCTTCCAATTCAAGTTCAAGCAGGACAGTTACGAGCAAATAACAAGCAAAACCAGAGTACCAAGAGAAGAGCATGCACAGCTGAATGCAAGACTATGACCAAAGCTGAGGCTCAAATCTACTCAAGCAGGTTTGAGTGGCAAGTCCTTAAATTATTCTCCAACAGTGAAAACTTCTGGTAAGGGTGGATTTAATCTGAAAACATACTACCTACCACTTGTCGGGAATACACGTAAAAAAATTTTTAAAAAAAGTCAGCCAGTACTTTATTCCACAGTCTTGATTATTTATACCAGTTAATAGGACATAGTATCCCATTCTTCCAAGAACATGCTTCGGCACAGCAAGGACTATTCTGCATTCAGCAACATGCATCATTTCCGGCAGCCCAGCTCCAGGAATAGAAAACCAAGGAAAGCAAGACAGGCAGATAAACAAATCATTCGGATACCTGAAAACCCTGGAGACACTGTAGCTATTGTCATTTTACACCTAAGCTCCTCTGAGGCATTCTGACAGTGCCAAATGTAGATGAAAGTAAAGAATTAATGGGCTTCTTGGAAACAAAAAGAATTCACAGAATTATGCTCATAAGCAAAGCAAACAGTCCAGAGACTAAATTCTGCAAAGGACATTTTTGCCCGCTGCCCCATTCAACACAGCACACTCTGTTTGTTGACTGCACTACATTTGTTCAGTGCTCAATGACACACCTGACTGAAGATTATTAGTTGTGTCTTCTGCAAATTCTTTGGTATTTCATGGGTCTGATGCTGCTTCTACCATTTGCAGTCATTTGCACCAACTTCTAAACTTCTACCAAACCTGTACCACAGCACTTCACGTGCAGTGCAGGAGACAAAACTGTCAGCTCTCATTCAAAATATTTTATTTCAAAAGACAAAGAGTAAGAGTATAGGAGTACAGAAAGTACAGGAGTACAGAAATGACAGAAAAAAATACCTGTTAAAGACTGTCCATTAGAGTAACATCTCTGCTACCAATTTACCTCAGCTATGATGGTCATACAAAGACATCCAGGCAGGAAAGGCCTCCCAATCCAATGGAGTTGAGCTAAATACAAAATCATCTTCTCCCAACATCCAACAACAAACAAACTCTTTTTAGTGCAGATAATATTCCTCTCCTACTTCCCCATAATAACTCATAAAGCCAAATCAAGGAGGACAGATGCAGGCCTGAGCTATAAAATCCAGATTTCATTTCCTATCACTCCCCTCCCCCAGGAGCTCAGGGGTGTTTAGATTCTGGGCTGTGGTTTAAGTCCATCTGTGTTCTTCAAGTATAAACATCTTCATTGAAACCAGACTCATCCTGCACAGCCATTCATTTAGTGAGCTCATCTGTGAGAGACACGGGCTGGCACATTTCTATGACAACCAAAAAAAAAAAGAAAACCAGCTTGGCACAAATTAAACAGCTTTTTAAATCCTATTGTTCCTGAGGCTGCTTTCTTTTCCTCTAGCATCTATAGTTATCTTGGATATACTGCCCAGAACATCAACCCTCCCTAAACTCACCCTCTTTCCATAGGGAAACAGAAGTATTTTGTAAGAATTCCATGTGAGGAGGAATGCCCAAAGAATAAAAGAATCAAAGCAAAGGAAGTACTATCCTACCAGTGCTCAACTGAACCAGACATACACTTACATCCTAAAGACACAGTTCAAAGAGGGACCTAAAAGCCTGAAAAAGTGTTTCCCCCAAAAAAATCATCTCTTTAATAATGAGTCCAAGTAGCTTGTTTTGTTCAAATATCCTGTTGTGGGTTAACTCTTGGTAAGAAAAATTAGAAGTACCATTTTCTCTCCTAGAAGAACAAGCTTCACCATTTGAAAATATGCTTCTTTCCCTTGCTGGATCTCGATGTGGCTTTTTGTTTTCACACTAAGCCATCCTAAACATAGGCTTCAGCTCAAGCAACTGATACACTTTCTTGAAGCACTACTTATTTAGAAGTCCACACAGTAAACCAATTCTGTGTCAGAAAATTAAAGCAGCGCTTTCTCGACATACGCTGCCAGTCAATGCCGAATTCATATTGTCCTTATTGTTAATATGGTTGTTATTCCATCCCCTCAAATCACTCACTGGCAGCTTACACAATTCGTTAATTGTAAGTAGTTAGGATTGTTTTTACTAGTATGGCACAGATGCCAAATCACTCTTAGTGATTCCCAACAAGAGAGAAAGACGCTATGAGTAAAAACAATGGAACGGACTCCCAGGATCTAGACATGCCAAGCCACAAATATAATGCCAAAAAAATAATTTCTTTTTTTTCCTCTCTCTCCACCTTAATTTTCTGGGATTCATTCTCAAGCCAGACTTTGTTGAGATAGGCAACCTGTTGTGGCTTTCACTAAGACTCCCTGTGCTCGCAATATCTCGAGCCATGTGATCACAGAAATAAATCAGATGAATAAAGAGATTGATTTTTTTTTCCTGTCACAGAAACCCCAAGTGCAACTTTGTCTACTATGGTCAATCCTTTCTCCTGGCATCATTAAAGGTTTCCCAGGCACAGATAGACTGCACTCATCAACTCAATGATTCTCATCTCAAGAGTGTTTTGACTTGATCTTTTACTCACAAGTCATCTTGTTTAATTGGCTTCAGACATTTCTCCACACACAATTCAGAGTAGTGATACACTGCCAGGCAAAGTACCGAAATGTTCCCAAAGGCACAGATGAAGGAAAACTCAGCTATTAGTGGATATAAAAGGTACTTCTTATTTCTTAAGCAGCCTGCCACAGATGAAGACCACAGCTGTCACGCTATGGCTGTTCATGGTAGGTGTGAGCTTGAGTCATGCAACTGAAACCACTGTGACCTCCTGGTGGAATTAGATGCTAGAAAGACAGAAAGGGTCTAAGTCCAGCCCTAAGGTCTTGCTGATACTACCAAAACTCTAGACAGCAGTAGCACATAAAGCCACGGGAAAGGGCATTTCCTTTCACTGACCAGCTCTGCTTGGCCAATGACCAAGTCAAAAGATGTAAGATACAACTTTTACACTCAGAAATTCAACCAAGATGCAGGACTCTCGATTTTGGCTAATTTCTAGTCAAAAGAAAAGTGTATCTTTTTTTTAAACAAGTAGCTATGTAAGTGTTGAACTGCATTTTTCCGTGCAATGTTTGCCAGGCCATAAAACTAATAAAAACTCAGTCTGAAGCACTGCCTAAGAGGTCACATGATAACCTATGGCAAATGCCACAGGTCCCACTCTGTACTAGCTCTCACCTAAGCCTGCACTGGGCACAAGAGTCAGAAAAACAGGCACCTGGGAAAAACCAGAATCAGGCCGCATCTGATTCTGAAAACCATGATACCACACACAGCAAGACTGGTTTCCATAAGTGTAGCACATTCTCTTCTGCAGTTGAAATCTGCAAATGGTGGGCTGCACTGCTTATGTTCTGCTGCCTACACATGGCATCAGATCTACCCACTAGGAACACATTACTGTCTGCAGGAGACAAGCACCTATCCATTCCAGAACAGGCCACACAGCATCATCATATCTCCAGGTCTGTGCAGGGTTTTCCTATGCCACATCCTCTCTCTTGAATACAAAGATACGCTTCTACTCCTGTGGCCAATGCAGTGGCTGCAGATGGTGATCGGTTACAAACAGGAACCACCCATCCTTCTGCTGCGCTGCGCTGAAGAACCCAGCAGCAAACTGGTTCTCCACTGCTCGTCTCCACTGCTCACTTCTGGGCACTCAGAAATGCACATCTTTACACAGCTGACTCTGTCCCCACAGCTGACAGATAATAGCGCAAGTGAAAATTCAAGCTACATGGCAACAGGTTTAACACAGGGCAAACATGATGGACAACACACACAACCTCTTTCTACAAAGGTCAAGATTTACTCGCAACCAGAGAGATCCTGTTTTTTCCCCACACAAATGAGACTTTCAGTTCCCCGATGAGGAAATGAAGCGATGTGACATTAAGCAGCTCATGAATCTCTTCAATTAATGCATTCTGCACAACGGAGACTTCCAGGGAATTATCCGCAACCACAGCAGTGCCTCATTCCCATCACCGCGTCCCTGAGAATGAGTCACTTCAATTCCCATATTCTTGCTGCAGGCAGAGAGCTAAGGACTATTCCCTGCCTTCGTCAGGCAAATGGCTGAAATCAAACACTGAAACTACTTGCACAGAACTTTAATTAAGGTTACCTTATTTTCTGCAACTACGGGAGTATATTTACCATCAGCTCCTCACTCTTCATGTTGATTAGGGCTCATGCTACAGGAGGTGAGGTTTCCATTCCACCACCTTCGGGGAGCAACTGAATAATGTGCCAAACAACCATGCAGAGGATGGTAAAGAGGGAAAACAGAGTTCTGAGATAGGTGGAGTGCCTTACTGCTCTGCATGATATGATGGGTCAGGAAGGTCAGCTTTGCCTGCAACAGGGCTCTCCCAAGCCACCAAACTCTTTACTGCAAACACCATGCCAATTTAAAAGAGGTTTCATCAATATTAAACCGGCTTGGAGAATATAGGGACACGACTGTGGCTGGTTTTACACATTTAGGAATACTGCAATTTTAATTAAAAATAAAAAAAATCCCCAGAAGAAACACAAAATCTGTTTTACAAGTGTTTTCAAAATTGAGAAAGCCTTTGCTGACTACAGCTAATACTCTGTGTTTCATGTGATTTGCAAACTAGAAACACGGGAATTTTAGGCCAGGAGGGTGTCATTGACTAATGGGGGTTCTCCCTTCCCTCTGGAGTGCAGGTTTATAGAACAGTAAGATCATGTTTTCCAGGCAAGTTTATATGAAATGATTTATCTCTAGCCAGCTGCAGTCAGACATCTGCTTGTTTTTATTCCACTACAGAGAGATTCACAAACCCCCCTTATCTCCAAAGGCAGTCAAGATTATATCCAATTGTAAAGAGAAACCTCCAGCAATTATCAAAACTAAAACTTAAGAAGTCAAGTAAATTACACAGAGGCCACAGATGCACCTAAGCCCCACCTAAGGCTGAAGAAGTCCTATTTAATGAACAGTCTATTGACTTTAAGGCAGAGACATCACCTCTGTATCCCGTGGTTTACACATGCATCTGCCCAAATACATGAAGGTATTTCTTTGTTTTGAGAATCCCTCACACATTCCACATGGGATCACACAGACAGTCCTCATGTGGTCAAATAAAGTTTGTGAACCCATGCCTTTATAGCTTTTCCATATTAATCTGCACTCTGGGCATATATCCAGTTAAAGCCTCATGTATAGATCACTAGGTTACTAACAGGCTTGCATACTGGGGGGAAGGGAAATAACAAGCTCATGACTGCACAATTTAACACTGTCTCTGCTTTCACTTTTACATGCACCAGTCTTCTTTAATCTAGTCTTAACATAAATAAAGAGTAAGGACGCTTGCTGAAGAGCAGCTCGGGTCCCTGCATGCTAGAACGCACAGTAGCTGATGCAGAATGCATCTACATTGAGCCTAACTCCAGTGCAAAGCAGACAAGGTCTTTGCACAAACACGCTACAAAAACAGGAAGCAAAGGGGGAAACTTCACAGTGTTTGGAAACAGCAGAGCATTGTTTGTGCACGTTTTTCTTCCAATTCCAAAACAAAAAAATGGGTAACATGAAATCTGAGCACAGCAAGAGCCTTAGATCAGACACAAAGGTCTCAAGACAGCAGCACTCAGAACATCTCCAGGTACAGACTGTACAGGCAAAAAGATGCACAGGGTAAGTTTGTTCTCTTATTTCTGCTAAGAAAATCTGACAAGTAGAGACACAACCTCCTGAACCCTTGACGTTAAACCTTAGATAATGTTACACAGCACTACATCTTTATCTCAGTTAAAGTGGGTATGATAAATGAAGAGGCATTAGGAAACACACAACCCACCGAACGTAAACATTCCCTTCATTTTTAAACTGTGTTCAAAAGGGAAGGTGCAACGGCACAGACTCACACACTGCGGGCTATCACTGCCCCATGTGAAGAAGCTGCACTGTGGACAACATCCCTTCGAGATGAGTCAAAATGACTGTTCCAGTCACAAGCACACTGCAGCCACCGACTCAGAGACTTCTCTTTTCGGCTGGAGCACACAGATCCATCCAGCCTCTAGCCTGAAGCTGCTTTAATTCTTTCCTCTCATCACCTCCTTCATTTCCCTTCCTCCTTCAAGCCCACTCAGGCTGTGCTGTAGTATTACGAACACCCAATACACAGTTAATGCAGATAGTTAGTGCTGCCTCAATCCCAACTCATCCCAGGTTTAAAACTGACCAACCTACACTCCAATCCACAGGCACAGAGCAACAGAGGACCTGCTCCTGTATTTGGGTAAGCACCACCAAGGGCTCACTACTTTCCCACGTTGTCTATCTGCTCAAGGGAGCAGCCTGATACACGGTCAACTCCCACAACAGATTATATGATTTCACCATATTTAAAGTACATTAGTCAATCCAAGTCACCAGGGACATTTGAAATAACTTACAGTAAATCAGGAGATTAACTTCAAGGGAGGCAGTGACATAGCACCAAAAGAAGCGTACACTAGTGTTAGGAAGGAAGCCACTAGAAATATTTCTCAGTGTCAACCAATTTTTCACCATAAACACCACAGAGCAAGAAGACGTTGCCGTCTTCAGGGCAAATGCTGGGCTGCAAAGGCAAAGTGTTACCTGGAAGGGGTATGTCAATATTTAATACCAAAGTGCATATCCGGTCCTGCACATTTCATTTCATTTCAAGCTTTTCCACCTTTATTTCCTGTTTCATTCAGCAGTCACAAAAGATGAATTAACCAACCTTAGGAAATGTGTTTTCAGTCAGACAAGACATGTTGACCATGTCCCTACTTTTACCTTCAGTAACAAAGTTCTGTGCCAACACAAGTTTTATGCTTGCTTCAACATCCGCATTATTTGATTGTAAAGTAGATGAGATTTTCAGTGCCAAGACTCCACTCAAACCATTTGCTCCTCTGGGAGAGGAAGAGCCTGTTCCATGGCTCTGGATGTCAGGCTCCTTTTTAGTTAAAAATTAAAAATCTTTCCTCAAAAGTCACCATAACAGCATTGACGGGAAAAAAAACAAAACCTGGAGGATCTGAAAGAACCATGAAGAGTTGAAAGAAAAACTAAAGTAATGACTAATAATTTGCACTTGCATAATATCTTTCATCACTGCTCTTCACTTCCATATAGGGGCTGCATTTCATAACAAACATCACGGGGAATACTACTTCAAGCCCTTATTACACAGCTGGAGCGGCTATTCCTTTAGTAAGGAATATCTGAAGAATTACCAGTGTTCCTGCACTGAAAGAATAAGCTGAAGCTCCTTTTCCAATTCAGTAACTGTGCTACTATAACCTATTTACTAAAGGCAGAAGTTTACAGCAATTACATAGACTAACTCCTGGTTTAAACAATGACTGAACGACATCTGTGACATGACGTTGTTTTCTCTTCCTCCAGACATCCAAATAAACCTCTCTGTTCTACGTTCCTGTGGATAAGGAACACAACTGCTTCACTGAACGTGATTAATCTTCCACAAGAAATCACCAGGTACTCAAACTATGGGCATTTCACTGCTGAGCAGTAAGACAAAGACACAGATGGATCTCATTCAACACAGTCCATCGAAGGAGATGGAAATCTCTGCTGCAAAAGTAAATGCCGTTCTTCAAGAATCACTGGGCCTTTCACAGTTTCATTCCCCTCCTCCCACCTTCTTTCTCAGAGCCAGGATACCGAGCAAACTGCTCAGATGACAGAACACCACAGCCATCGTCAGAGCATCGTGGAGCCAGAGCATCCGAGGCAGGCACACACTCACGACTCTCCGTCACCGACATCCAGTGCCCTGCCTGGCGTCAACAGCCAAGGCACAGAAATCCCTCCTTGTGCAGCCACCCCTTCAAGCCGCCAGGAACAACGCAACACGGATTCCCAGCGACAACAGCTGCATGGCCACCAGAAAAAAGACCTGCAGAACTGCACTATCTTACACCAATGGCTCACAGATCCTCTTTTTAAGAGTCCACATAAAGTTCTACTTTTAGTTTCCTACCTTCTTACAGCTCCCATTGTACCAGAGGGAAACATGGTGTTTTAAGATGTCACTGCAATCATATTCTTCTCAAGGGATTCCTAAATTTATGAGCTCAACGTCAAGAAGTTTGTAGAGTAAATCCAAGGTTTGAGAAGGGAGAGAGAACTGCCAATCTTTTTACAAAAAAGAATCGCAACACCCTGCTTCTTTAACAATTCTGCAAGCTCATTCTCATCCTGAAAATTTCAGTGCAGTCAAGGTTTCCCTGACTTACTCTTTATTTCTGAATTCAGTCTTAACAGCCTCTGAAGCAAGAGCAAAGTGGTAGGTTGTCAGAAGTGACTATTAGGAGAATACACAAAGCACACACGCTGCAGAAAGCAAAGAGACTTGCACTGATTGGCACCTGGCTCCCCGGCAGATATTTTCTTTGCAGGAAGATTGAAGGGTAGTAAGAAGAGCACGACACTCTGGGCCACGTTCTGCTGTCAGTCACTCTCCCACGCTTCCACTGATTTTTAATGACGTTTACAACCATTAAGAAAATGAATAGCCATCAAAATCAGGAGGGAAGATGCAGCCTAGCAGACAAAGCAAAGGAAGATCATTTCTGCTCCAGCTCCCACCAGTGATTTATCAGGAGCATTAGGGCAAGGCACAACTGATCCTTGGTGCCCAACCTTAGGCCCTCCAGAGTGAGCCACAGATGCACACACCAACTACGAAGGAACTGCGAACTAAGCATGAACCAACAGTGGCAAACACGTCTGATCTACATCTATTTGACTCTTTGTTTTCCCCACATACAAAAACACTGACCATAAAGCACTTGGAGATGGTTGAAGAACAGTGAAGTTGAAACCAAGGACTACTAGAATGAAGATACTATACTCTCATTCAAATATCTTTTTTTTTCCTGGCTGTTTTAAAGGCCAAAATTAATCCCTCATCTTTTTTGTTCACAGGTCAAACAGACATTCATATTTATGGAAAAAAAACCTACACGCCCTTAGTATTTTGATTTAAAAAGCTGGAGTCCACTTGGCAAGTTTCAAAACCTTTTTTTTAAAAGCGGTCTCAACTTCACTATTTATAATGCCCATTCCTGGAAATGGGTAACAAAGTCATTCAGTTTTATTCTAGACAGCAAAAACAGCCTGCTCACAATACTCACTAGTTTTATTACAGCAGCAAACAAGAAACTCTCGTGGTACAACAAAATCCCACTACAGCAGGAACCACCCACGGTAAGAGGCACCCACCAATCCCAAACGCTTATATTCAAATAGCCAAAACAGACAAAGACTGGGAAGAAAAGAAAATAGCAATATCACAGCTTCACCACTGAAAAATACCTGCTCAGTATTGTTTGAAATGTACTGCGGGGAACGCACCACAGGGTATCTTTAGGAGATTTAGGGGGGGAAAAAAAAGGTTTTCTTTTAAAAATTATCCAAACTGTCTCCCTGCAAATGCAATTACCTAATGTTGCTCAGTTGATGTTAATTGTTCATCCATAAATAAAAAATAAGGCCATTTTTGTTTACAAAATTCTTGCCTTACCTTTGGGTTTATATCATCAGAAATCTCATCCATAAAACATGCACGAACATCCGCCCACCTCAAAATATGTACAACTTATTCCTAACAAAAAAATACTATTTCTGATTCTCATTTGCTAATACAGTTTCCCTTTAGGTCTAAGAAAAATATTATGCAAAATATAAATGTAGAAGAATGGTATTTGGGGATACAATTACCTGTTCTCACCAAAACCCTCTGATTTAGCTTAATCCCAGCATTCTTCAGGCAACACTTACTGTACCACATGTGACATCTTTGAAAACAAAATCTTACAAAACCTAAATCCATTTCTGTGTGCTTATAAGGTTTTAGTTTTAAATTTCTCAAAAGGAGAAAAAAATTTCATTTTATTTAGCCTTTCTTTAAGCACTAGAAATCCAAGGAGACATTCTTTAGTGACAGTGCCAAGCATTCAACATTCTCATTCTTAATATCACGAAATTAGTGATCTGGAGTTTAAGCAGCATTGGATATCCATTTTTTAGTCATCTTTTTTGAAGTCCTGGTAATTACTCTTTTAATCAATGAAAGCAATTATTCCTTTTAAATTTTTCATCCAATGAGAAAATCATGCAAGCCCTCAGTCACAGGAACAAGAACTTTGGGGAAGCTGCAGCATACTTCAAAAAGTGCAAGAGCTCTTACCCCTGGAACAAGTTGATATTCTGAGCAGACAAGGCAGAGAGGTGCTCCAAGGGCCCAGAACACACTTACTCCATTTTAAACCTCTCACTTTGCCACGGCCTCAGAAGTGAAAACGGCCACAGGTGCAAGTATCAAGTAAGGTAACAGCAGAAGCAGCAGCATCATCTTCCTACTCCTTCAAGGAATTGGGAGCAGCTGCCCCAACTGGGAGCTGTAGAGGATCCACCCTCCTGCAAACTTCAGCCAGGACCACATACCACAGCAGCATTTCAGCAAATTTTGAGACCAAAATGGGGGAAAAGAGAGCTACTTGCAGCAAGCAGCATTTTTTTCTTAATAAAACTCTATTGTCTGAGGAAGGGAGACAGGACAGAGCTGGCACATGCCCCACAGAGCAGCAGCGACGGCTGGCAGGACCTTTATGAGGATTCTGAATGAGGTTTTCCCCATAGATCAATGTCACAAACTCACTTTCCACCAGGACAGTGTTGTCTAAATTTTGGCATAAAATGGGTGAAAGAGCAACAGCTTCTACACCAGCTCTGTCTAACAAGGAATTTTCCAGCAACCCTCTCGCTCATGGAAGATCCACTCCAGCCACTCCAGGCACCTCGAGATGTGCCAAGCAGAGGCAGAAATTGGGGCTCTATTTGGCAGAGAGCTGCACAAGGCTAAGAGTAGAGCCAGCCGTGTCCCCCAGGCAGCAGCCAAGTGCGAGCTGCACGGTGATCCCTCGCTGAACCTTCCTGGCTTTCTGAACAGCACATCCTGCCATTCACGTTACAGGCAATGAATGGTAATCCCTCTCCTCAAATTACCCTCCTGATTTCAACAGAGCGAGACCAAGAATGTACGTGACTGAGTGTACTTCCAGTTCAGATTTAAGTAATTGCAACTTGACGAGTTTCTTGAGCTCAGCTAGCAATGGCACACATCTAGCAGAAACACGCAAATCCAGAAAAAACAGACGTCTTTTTGTTAAGTTTCTCAAAAAGGGAAAAATACTTAAAATTATTTAAAAGCTTACTAAAAACTCAGATTAAAGTAGAAGAAAATAGCCTTCACCATACACCCATGCCCTCGACACCCCAGTCTGTGACCTGGCAGGCTACCTGCTTGTATTTCCCACTCTACTGGCCCCGTCCCATCAGTCATGGGACAGCCCAAGGGGCAAAGTCAACAAATCACTTCAAGTACTGGAAATGCCAGTACTGGTAACAACAAATGCCCACAAATCCTGGAACAAGAGTCCCCTCTTCCAAAACCTAGAGAGTATTGTTAAACTCTCTTGATTTTTAAGCCTATGAAGTAAAGGCCTTTTCACTTAGCATCTGGTTCTGACTTCATGTTTTCCTCCACAACCACAAGAGCTAAAACTTCACTCACCACTGACGTGATCAGTTATAATGTATGCTTTTCAATTGTCTTTTCCCTTTCCTGGTGTTGTCCCTGCATTCTTAAATATTGTGCAAAACAGGAAAATTTTACGCAATGATTTAATAATACATTTTTTTTGGCACCAATTCCAGCCTACCATGTTTCCCGCTCTCTTCTTCCTCAGCAGTCTGGCGGACTACGCAGAAACACATCAGCTCCCTGATCCAGTTAAAAGACAGACAACAAACCTGCAAAAGGTTCAGAGAGAGTGTTCCCCAGCCAGCTCACAGAGATTTTTTTTCTCAACCTGACCCTGCAGACCGTTAAGCGCTTACAAATGATGGACTGACAGGGTATGGCACAGATGCAGAAACGAATGGCACAAGCCAGGGCTGACTCAGCCAGCACTGCTGCCAATGACACTGCATCAGCAGACGGTGCAAAAAAAAGTTATTTTATTGAGTGCACATACATGCACAAGCTCTCTGAATGGATTATACATGCTGAAGTATCAATCACCTTTAAACACCTGGCTGTTTGTGGAATTAAGCACTACATTATCTATGAACACACAGAACAAAACTGATCCAACTAGCACTGCTCAAAACACCAATAAACAAGCCACAATCTACCCATGCAACCCACAGTCTAATTACTTCTAAAGACTCCAAAAGGCTCGAACAATTTGAGGTAGGTCTCTTCTGTCATAAATCCTATATGAGGAGATGAGTACAACCCTATTAGGTGAGCCATGCTTATTAACACAGAAGGAAATTGTATTGTGTTAAAGTCATCTGTTACCTAGGAACTTCGAAAGTACCAACAAATTACACGCAATAAATTGAACAGTTCCAAAAAAATCACTCTTTTCTATGTACTAAACCTATCACCTTTTCCCTCCAAAAAGGTCCCTCAGTGTACACAGTTCTGTGAATGATTTTGGTGGCACCAAGGCTTCAGCCTCTGCTCTCCCACAGCTGCTAACAAAGCAAACCCAACCTTTTACACTGGAACACCGATGCAGATGGGACTCTCAGCATAACCTCTCACCTCTGAAAAACCAAACATTCTCGTTGAGTTTCACAGAATCGTAAAGTGGTTTGGGTTGGAAGGGACCTTTAAGGACCTCCTTGTTCCATGCCCTGCCATGGGCAGGGACACCTTCCACTACCCCCAGTTGCTCCAAGCCCTGTCCAGCCTGGCCTTGAGCACTTCTAGGGATGGGGCAGCCACAGCTTCTCTGGGCAGCACATCCTTTCCTGAAAGGACCACACCCCACCTTGGATGATCTATCAGACTCTTCCCATCACTATTATAATCACAGTTCTAATGTTCCACTACAAAAAAAAATAAAATATTATCTCAGAGCTCCACAACGGCCCGGCCCTGTGAGGGATGCTGAGCTCTCCCAGGCCCTGCTTTGATGCAGGATCAGGTCCCATTGAGGACCAGAGGCAATTTACAGTCTCTCCCCTGGGGACAATCACCACCACATAGTGACTAGCACCACATCTTTACTCCCCAGCCAAAACGAAAAATGAGGCACAAGTATTTCTGAGTATCCTTTTTATTTATGTTCCTGAACACGTAAAATTTACTGGCTGGGTGTTAACACTAATAGCCTTGAGAGCTCTCACTCTGTCAATGAATATAGCTTCTGTTTTCATATTTTATATAAGCTCTGTGACATATAAACACATACCTTAACACTACTGACTTATAAATATGCTTTTTAACCACTGCAGGAACTATATATGCAAAGGTATGTTTGATAGGCATTAAACAACTTTAAAGAAACATCGTTTTAGGTTTTCTTATGTTGAACTACTAACTAATATAGCAATAAAATAAGTTTGTCACAGCAGAGCAATATTCCAGGTCTTCAGAAAAAATTGGGGTTTGTTAATGCAGGTTCATGCCTGTCTTCACTCGTGAAAGAGAATCTCAATTTCAACAGTACAGGTAACATGGAGCAATTTGTCCTCAATTTGCAGAGAATTCTAAATTGTCATGGCTTTTATGCAAATTATGAGATGCAGTGCCCTTTCTGATGCACCTGAACCAAATTCCTGGGAGACAGCAACAACCCAGAACAGGCAAATAAATACATGTACACCCAAAACCCATAGGCAGCACTTCTCATCAAATGAAAGCAATCATCTGCAACAGTAAACCATGAGAAATATTAAATATAAATAGCAATTTATCCTTCCATTATTATAACAAATAAAAAAATTATCTTAAATTTCTTTGTTATTTATGTGTTCACACTTATTTATCCATGTAATGACAGCAGGCACACCAATCTAGTTTTAAGTCACATTTGTAGAGCCTCATCAATAGTGCAGGACTTAAAGACAGCACTTGGTTTACTGAACAGACTATTTATTATTATTATTATTATAAATTCATATTAATTCTACTTGCGATCTGGACAATGCTACAATATTCCTTTTTCAGGAAAGCTTTTAAAAAATTCTTCTTGTAAGATTGTTTTGAAACTGTTGAGCTCTGCATAATACTTCCCACTTGAGCTAATTGTTTTTAAAGGGAAATTTAATTTTAAAAAGTGTGTTTTTCTAACTAATGGGAATCTGTGCTAAAGTAACCAATGAGTCCAGCTTGACAGGAATTTTTGCTCTATCTCTACCAAAATAAGGACAGAAAGACCTGTAATAGCATGCTGAAACATATGCAATAGCAGAATTGTTGAATTTTAAAAAACAATTGGAAGACAATTTTCTACGCCACTTCTCCTGTTTGAAACAGATCATCCTGCCTTGCTTCATTTAATATTAATTGGGTATGTTCTTGTCTCTAGAAGAAAACACAAATGCAGTTCCCTAATCCACTTACATTCTTGTTTCAAATGCATTTACGGTTAGCCAGCCTGTCAATAAACTATTGTCCTCACACATCTTGTCTGTACAGAAAAATGTTTAAAAGAAACTCAAGTCTTTTCGGGACTGTCACCAGCTTTGAACAAAACATTTACATTACACTCAACCCACCTGCCAAGGCAAAACCGAGAAATGTGAAACGGGCACGAAAAGCCAAAGTTTCCACCTCCTTGAGGGATATTAATGAGTAACTTCATGGTTTCAGTAAAGCCTTATCTTCCCAGATGGGAATTAGAGAGGTCATCCCTAGCCAGAGAAAATGAATCACTTATTTATTCTTTCCTTGTCTGCTGCACATAAATATGTATCACAAGTCTTCCCTGCAACCCAGGACTTTAAAGCTCATTGTCCTCAACATCTAATCCCCACCGGTGCAAGGGAAAGAATGAAAGAGAAAAGCAGGGCAGAGACACGAAAGAGACAATGCAGAAGGATATTAAAGACACAGAACAGTCATGACACCTACGTTTAAACGACTGAAAATCAAATTTTACATTTCTCTTGAAGAAAGGGTTTCTCCTCACCCCACCCCACCCCCCAAATAAGAAAAACACATAAGAAATATGAAATTGGACTTTATTTCTGTATTTGTTTTTACTATCACCGCCCCTCAAGCTGTGCAAGGACAGATCTCACTGGTGAAAAAAAATTAGTAAGGGTGCTACATTTGCGTTCGGTAGGTGTTTATAAAATAAACATTATTCCTCCCATGGGGGAGAAAGTCAAATTCATCCCCAGGCAAGCTGCTGTCTGACAAACAAAGTTTGTAAGTGTCAAAATTTCCTACTGGGATTTTATCATTTACAGTAACAAAACAAGACAGAAGAAAAGCTGCAGATCTGTATTCACTTTCTCCAAAAAAACCTTAACCAGAATGAAACCGTGGACATGATGCGAGTGAAACTGTAATGGTGACACTGTGCTATATTTAAGCAATTCTTTGAGAAATAAGAACATGAAGCAAGCAATGGAAACAACGCAAAAATCAGATGAAGTCCTAACACCTACAGTTATGGGACCGTACACAAATTAATACCTTTCCACATTTGTTAACTGGGTGCATATACCAATTCAGAATACACTTATTTTATTAGTATTATTATTATTTGATTAACATGGACTTATTTTAATTGAAACAGTCACTTGTCACCATGTCAGAAAATGCACTTCAAAGAAAACATCATTTTTTTCCTCCCTGAATTTTGCTAAAATAAGATGGCCTAACAGTTGCTCCACTGCCTTCTTGCATAGCACTTCTGCTACCAAAAACTATCTTGTCAGCACAAAAATTGTAGCTGCCTAAATAAACAATAAAACTAGTTATCTCTCAAAAATGCACGTAGGTTCTCATTATGCAGACTTATATACGAGGGCACATATCATGTCTATTCATGGAATAAACTACAGATAAATAATCCATACACAAACTAATGCTAACTTCTATATTGCAGCCCAGGGACTGACAAGTAAGAGCTTGTGGGGAGAAGAATTTAATTCAAATACATGTATCAAGTGACCATAAAAAGGATATAAAGTGCTTAGAATCAACAAATAACTTATCCACTGTACTCAGGGACATAATTTGCCAGATCTGGATTTAGCTGTTATTACAACTTTTGCTTTCAAATGCAAAACAATGCAATAACATCACTATGTTATTTTCCCGTTCAATTTTATTCATGTTATACAGAATGCAGTAAAACTCGTCATGCCAGAGGATTTGCAAAGGGATGATGTGAAGGTTAATTACTGGCTGCTCATAAAGCATCCTGCCTGTCGAAAGCCCCATGTGTAAAAATGACCTTGTTATCAAAGCTGTTGAGTGCTCCCAATGCTCACTTTCAATGGACAGAATAGATATTTTTCTATAGCTCTTGAAAACCAAATTAGTTGCACTCAAATATCTACCTCCAGTTTGAGGAGGTTTTGGCATTGTGCCTGTACCCCATTTCTGTAGGGAGTGGGGGTTAAACTACCACGGATTTTGCTTAAATCACATTTTTCCAGCTCAAAATAAAAAAGACTAAAATGTAGGTATCACAGAACCAATGTCTGAAAGATATCTGCTAAACCTACCCACACAGTCAGGCAACAAGTGAACGCAGATCTTATCCTTGTGCCCTAATTACCCCCTGGAAACCAAAGACACCGTTTGAAACAATAAAGCACAGATATTTCTGTGAACAACGGTATTTGTAGGGTGAGCTAGCACTGGGAAAAAATGGTAAGACACAAGACCAAGCACGAAGAGCACTGCTCAACAAAATGGAGCCTGTAATGCTACGCACAATGCTTTAGTATCTTCTTGCTATTTATACACATTAAATAATTACGAACGAGAACACCTCAACATTAATTAAAGCACAGCCCCATAGGACTCCAGAGATCTTTTCAGAGCTGATGGTTTCGTTGGTGACAGCTTTGCCAGCAAGCAGAGTTTGACGTGTCCTGTACAAATACAACTTCATGCCTGCTACTGCCACATTGCAGAGAACAACATCTGAAGCGTGATCATGCCTCTCTCTACCCGTATCCTCCTCCTCGGCTTAGAAATAATCAGCTATGGATACTGCCAGGAAAATGCCTCATCTCCACTAATATTCAACTCCCCCTCTACAATGATGGTATCTCAACAAAATGAAGAACTGCAAAAACTCCTCATGCTCGTGTCTTTCGGGGGTTTTCTCCAGCACTGCTCAACCAAATCTTCCTTCTCCCTTTAGACAGTAGTTCTACCAAAGAAAGAAAATATTCCCTTGGAAACATCCTCGAGAGCCCAGTGAAAACGACAAGCAGAGATGTCATTGTGGCACAAAAAGGAGCTCTGTGAGAACAGGCAGCTGGCCTACCTGAAGGTTAAAGTAGCTCCCACCGAAAACCTGCTCTGAATACTTCAGAGCAGAGCATGATGCAGGAGAGACATTTACACACACCATGTCTGTGCACCAAAGTGTGAAAAGAGCCAACCTCCGAGCACAGCACAGGCTGCATGAAATCCATTGAAATACACCATTAACAGAAATCTACACAAAAGCCAATCCACTCTCTCCTATCAGTGTCCTATAGGAAGGCCAGAACGAAGCCATTGAGAAAAACGAGACATTTACATATAAATCAAAAAAAGATAGGATTCAAGTACCGACTGATTAAAGATCAGTGTAAAACATGCTTTGTTTATCGCTTATTAGAGAAAAATCTGTGTGTAATCACTCCATATACTCCACAAATATTCAAATAATATCGGCCATGAAATTTTGAGTTGGCTATGAAAATATAAATCATATTTTTCAAGACTGCATCCATCTATTGTACATCTTCTGTAACGCTGATATCACCACCTCGCATTTTTCTCTTGCATCATTTTCCAGCAGGAAGAAAACCCTGAAGGAATCTCCATATTTTCCAATCACATTGCCTGTATCTGGGCAGGTTATGTGACCGCCGAACCAGAGCCCCCAGAACAGGCCTGAACCACAGCAAAGTCCGCGCACAACCCGAGCCTTCGTTCTCGAATTAAAAGCATCCTCCACCTCCCTCACCTCCAACTTGGCCAACGTGCCAGCAGGTATCTGCCGACTTTGGTTTCGGATAGAAAGGGCTCGGTATGGTGATTGTATGTCGGGGTCAGGTTGAGAAGGAAGGAATTTTTTTTCTTAAAAGGAAAAAAAAAATCAACAATAATAATAACAGTAATAGTAGCCTTGCTCGGGAAATAAAATAATAAAAAAAAAATAAATAAAAAAAAAAGACACCGAAACTGCAAAAATAAATATCCATACGATTACGAACAAGGAAAANTGGTGCGGCTCCCACCGCCGCAGGAACTTGGAGGTGAGGATCTTGCTGAGAAACGTCCGGGGGTGCCGGATGACACACACCTGGATGTCCCCCTCCTGCAGCAGCTTGTACCTCATGCCGTTGCAGTGGAGCAGGGCTCTCCGGCACGGCGCGGCACCCATTTTATTCCCCTCGGGAGCGGACATCTCGCCCAGCAGCGGCTTGCTCTCCTCGGGCTGCCTGCGGTC
>VZTF01001216.1:3111280-3172183 GCA_013397755.1 Cnemophilus loriae
AAAAACTAACTCCCTTCTAAGCCCTCTAAACCGCTTAAAGGCTGAGGGATGCTGTGTGCAATATGGATGCCATGCCCAGAGAAATGGGCAACCATCGATATTTGCTTTTTTCTCAGTGGTAGAACTCAGATTTTGCTTCCAATTTCCTCATTTGCACAACCACGTCAGGACCAATTAATGAAAATACATTTTATGTTATACATGCACATGCCATTGAACTGTGGGACCCCTCACAATGAGTATTAACAAGGTCCAGAATTTAGAAGGAATTTACAGGGGGGGTTTTGTTCGTGTTTGCAACATATTCAGAGAAAGTATAAACCTTTATACTTGAAATATTTAAAAGTGTAAGCTCACGTGTGATTGAGGGAGGCTGGGAGAGGGTCTGCTCTGTGATGAGCCGATTATTCCAGAGCGTGTGCCCTGACTGGGTTTCTGGTGGCATCTCCCCGTGCAATAGTTCTCAGACAGGTCACATGCCAAGAGAGGTGCCAGCAGTTGCAGGCAGCGTCACCAGCCTACCCTAGAGAAAGCTCTTTCATCTGATCTATTCGCATCACGAGTCACACACAGATTATCTGTTGGAGAGGCAAGCTGCTACTGGAAGGGCTTGGGAGCCTTCACCATAAAACCTTTTGTAGTGGCTGCTGTCAAAGAAAATACGTGACTGGCTGGACCACAATTACAGCCAGCATGTCCATCACGAGTGTTGTTACAGAGCTGTTCTGTTGAAATAGGCTTGCATTTGAAATAGGTTTGCATTGTTTTGCTGTCTAAACACTTTCAGAAAGGAAGGTTTTTTAGCCTATCAATTACTAGCAAATTTGAGGGATACTTTTGTTGCATGTTAACATAAAAATTATTTATAAAAAGCAAGGAGGTCTCCAGAGAACTCCCAAGTACCAGTTGATAAAATGATGCAGAATTATGCAACTTGGCAAAGGTTAGGAGAAAGCCACTCATTTAACGACATAAATAATACAACCAACAGGAAGATAAAAATCTCTTTTATAGAGGTTCAAATTGTCAGTATCTCACAGTCCTGGTAATCACTTACCTCCTGAACTTAAACAAAGTGACCGGTCATTGTGCAGTAAACATTACAGGCGGTTCCCACAGAGCTTTGTACACCATATACGGTGAGGGGTGAGTGACACAGGCATTTACCCTGAAATAAACCCAGATCTACTCATACCTATAAATGTGTATGGAACTGCAATAAAAATAATAATAAAAAATTACTTGCAAACCAAAGTAGAAAAGGACAGCTTTGTTTAGATGCAAGTTTTCGCTGCAGGAACTGTCTGTTTCCAGGAGTTCATAGGGTGCCTGGTACAAGGGAGACCTGTTCTTGTTTGACCCGAGGCACTGTTCTGGTACAAATGATAATCATGTCGATAGTAGGACTACTCGGATACACTCACCTGCACCAACACTTCACTCAGAAATACAACCACTGGGACTATTCCAGTGCAAGTCTGTGCAAATGAGCCACCTGCTCAAACCACTGCTTTAAATCTACCACAGTTGTCCTCTCTGAGAGCTGCTTGACAACGGGAGGACGTTATGTAAGAGTCTGGTGTCCTTAAGTGAATTTCCTGGCAAATTAGAGCAGATGTTTTCCACTTGTGTTCCACGGAAGGCAGCAAAAAATCAAGGCTGGTCTATAGCAGTCGACCCATGAGTTACCTGGAAGGATCCAAGTCTGGAAATCCACCATTCCAAAGTGTTGAAATCCACTGAGACACTGCAAAAGCCACTCCTAGCAACACCTGTCAAGGACAGAGGTCCAGATCCTCAGGCGTGCTGTACATTTGCAGCTCCCCCTGAATCCCCGCTCTCAGGCTGCAGGTGTTCTTCCTTCTGAAGTAAACTCAGCACAGCACGATAAGATCAAGGCATGAAATCTTACATTGCCTGCCAGAACGGGGCAACCCAAAACCCTGTCTAGACAAGTGAAATTGAAACAGGCTGCTGGCTGCCCAGCTCACCAAAATGCACATTAGCCATCCAACCCCGCAATAGGTAGCCAGTGTGTGACCCAGGGCTGAACACATTAAAATTAACACCCTTCCTCATATCTCCTATCAATTATAGCAAACAGAAGTTGGATCAGTTGCAATCCTGGCTTTTTTGTTCTTCCAGACTTCCTCTTCTGGCTCCATGCAGCACAAAAGACATCTCAGGTATATATGCTCGGCAGTTTTTCAAGGTGGTGTTTGGGGAATTGCTGCATATTTTCTTTTTTTCCCCCCAGAACAAATCCAACCAGAAATTTACTGTGAATATAAGACAATCATTCATTTAAATAATAAACACGGAGCAAATAATTCATAATAAAAAGCACATCAGTGAAAATATACCTCTAGCTACTCACAAGGTGCTTCTGGGCATGATATCAGTTTTGAATAATTCAAGAATTTGTGAGGCTTTCTATGAAAGACTTTATTTCTGTACTACAAGGGAAACACAACCTCTGGAAGTGGAAATTGAATAGTTTATTCATTATTGTTGATACTACTACCAAGTAGAAGCTCCTTTAATTCAGGGCCTCTAGGTACAGGTCAAATTTGAAGAAGGAAGGAGATAGAGATTTGTTCTACTCTGCAGAAATATCAGTGCAATCAGACCAAAATGAAAAAGTGGGGCTGGCAGAGAAGTGAGCAGAGATAAAGATGTTTTCTCCAGAAGAGAGGACATTGGCAGAAGGGCAATTCAGCCCCACCTGCCAGTTCTGTACCCTACTCCTGGACTCTGCCCTTTCATTTGCACTTCTTTGTATCTTGCCCTCTTTTTATTATTCACTGCCATTTCATAATAGGCTTTGTAAACAGAAGCATCGCTTCCTGAAAGACTCTGTAGCCTGGAAACCTGGGGTATACCCACCATGGATACACCCACTGTAGGTAAACCTACCAGTTTAAAGCAGATAAGACTTCTGGGTCGGCAACAGACTTTCTTTTCCCCTTTTCCAAAACCGATTCAGTTGTGACATATATTATTCAGAATATTCATCTGCTCAGTTGTGTGTCTGTAAAACCAGGAAACCTCATTAACACAATCATTTGCAAATACCTGGGATTCCAGTCTTAAGAAAAAACTGCCACTTTTTATGCATTTCCAGCATTTGGTCTCTTGGAGATCTACACTCAGTTCCATCAGGTGTTCTGCAGAGGTCATTTCTGAGTGCTAAAACAGAAGCAATCTCCTGACATACCTTCTTAAGCTTAGCAACACTCACCTACAACCATGTCTTAAAACAAAAGAAATGTGATATTCTGAAGGAAAAGAAAGCAGCAGTTTGTGTCAAGTGCCCAGTGCCACTAGCACAGGTTTCATAGCAGTGAGGGGCTTGGAACACCCATGAGAAAACACTTGAGATGCCAAAACCTATGCAGGAAAAAAAAATATTGACTAAAGTCACCTTGTCTGAGTGTAAACCCATGCAGTGGATACCTGTCAAACTATGAGGGAACTAACAGAGCAGCTGTGGCAAGGGCCAGATACAGACAGATGCCTCAACAGGGGATGTGCTGTCCACTGCTGACCACTGTCCCCACAGGGGCTTTGCAGGATTTGTAGTATGCTTTAAAAGAGAAAACAAGAAAAAGGAATAATAATCACTTACTACACTATTAATTACTCCTGGTTCATTTTACAGTGTTACAACATTAACACATGACTTGGCAAACTCTTCCCCCCGTCAATCAAAGAGGGAAAAAAAGATAAATCTCCTTTTACTGTCTCTCACTGAAATTTTCTGTCAGAGGCTGTAAGGGCATACAACAGTCGTGCTTTCTGTAACAAAAAAAATCCCCACTTCTCTTGTCTGCTTAGCACATCCCTGGGAGTTGTCTGTTCAGAGATGTGAGATATGGTTTTTCCAAGCGGAGCAACAAGGATCAGGAATTCCCAAATTGTATTCAATATCCGTTTAGACTCTTACATAGCAGCTGCTCCTCTCATGTTTGGATCCTCGATGCATATTAGAGATAATGGAGCTTTCTTCCCTTATTCACAGAGGTGCTGCCTGGATTATGGAATTCATTAGTCAATGCTTGCAAATTGCCACTGTTGACTCAGAGCAAATTCCTGCTATCAGACTCACTAGTCAGCTCATTTTCATAACAATGCTGTATTGTTAAAAAATACTTTTAAACCACTCTTTAGTGAAACTGGGGAATACAACACTTTCAAGCAAACACCTAAAACATCAAAGAGATGCAGTCTCAGTAATGCTAAAAGTCCTGCATTTGAAGTGTGTTTAAATTAATCAGCGTGATGGTGTTAAGAGGATTCAGTAAGTCATAAAACTTTGGGCAACTGAATTGCTTCCCAAAAGGGGTGACGGACATTTAAACCTTAAATAGATAAAGATTAAAGAAACCCACCCTGCAAGAAGTAGCTGCCCCTGAGGAAAGGAAGGACTTGATTAGGGCACCATTGATCACAGGCGCATAAAATAAAGATTGGATTTGCAAGGAGCTCTGTCTTTTCCCCAAATTTCTCGTTACCCACTCCTGAGACTAACAGTAATTCCGAAAAACACCTCACAGAGGAGTAGTAAGTGGGAAATCAGGCTCTGCTGTGAGCTTGCAATTCTCTGACATCTCTGGCATTCAGATTTCTACTCTTCTTCAAATTACTCAGTCGCTGGGTTCTTGCTTTCCCAGCTGATGCACATTACAGCACAGTGCTGACTGCGAGCTGTGCAGACCCTGGGGACAAATATATCTTTGATTCCTCACTGACATAATGCACACTCTTGAGTGCATGATGCAGAAATACTTTTTTTTCTGCCTGTCATCATCAGATGCTCTGATGTAGGGGGATGTAGGATGAAGCTGGTGGTACCAATTGCTAGAAGGAGCCTGCCATCTGCTGATCTGAGCAGCACTCCAGTCTGACTTTTCCCAGGTCTGATTTAGTAGGATGAAGCACTCTACAAAGGAGGTTAAATGTATCTGAAATGAAGCAGAATTAACAGAGTTTCTGTGGTGAAGGGATTTATTTAAGCAGAAAGAGGAAGTCCCAACTCTTGCAATATTGGGTCTAAATCTGAATTGGACTAATAGAAATAAAGAGGCAACAAAAATAAACCAATTAGTCAGAAGGAAAGAGATAAGCAGAAGATACAGAGAGGAAAGAGCCTGAAATTTCTTTTTTCGCTTGGCTGCTTCCAACCAGATAGTGCAGCTAAGGTACCCCTCACCTTCATCTTTCCGACTTACAGCTGTCTTAAACTTCTTCTCTGTGGCCTTCTTCCAGGGCCGCCCACACGTGCAGGCATGGAAAAAACCCTGGAAAAAGGTGAAGTGTTTCATCAGGCTGCCATGTCCATTTACTTTCATGCTTACTGCCATCAAGACGTATGTAAAAAACTATCATTTGGCAGGACGCAGTGAAAAGTCACCATTTCCATTACACTGTCTGCATTATTGTTCCCACCTCCAGCTAATATTTCCTATTTCATCAATAGATTACATCCTACCAGTCATTCCAAGCTGCTCATCAGCTTGAAATGCTCTATTAGCTCTTGACATATATAAAATATCACTGTAACACAACCAAGCATAAAAAGTCAAAGGGAAGTATGGAGTATGATGCAGAGCTCTGGGTTTGTCACAATAAGGTGAAGTTTCCCCAAGAGAGAGGAAGAACAGCTAAGAAAGAAAAAAGTAGTCCCCAGATTAGGGAAGTGTATCTTCTCTCACTGAACCAACAATGGGGAAGTGAAATTAGAAGTGGATGAAATACTGAAAGTCTTGGATTATTTTTTTAAAGATTAAGGGGAGGAAAAAAAAGCAGAATAGGGAAAAAGCATCAAGTATTAGCAGGATTAGTATCACAGGTTCTCTGGTGAAGAGGTGTCTTAGAAAGAGAAGATAAAACATATTTAATTACTGTTTTTATAACTAAATTCCTGTATTACAATAGCCTCAAAACAACGTTACACAAAAGGCAGCTGAAACTCTCCCACTTGTCTACAGTCCTTTCCTTACCTTAATATGAGCTGGGCTATAAAGTAAAGTATAAACTCCCATCTGATGATAATGCACATCATCCAGTGCTGGAGGCTTTGTTGTACTAAGAACATTGTAAATACTTCTAACACAGACCCTGGCCTAAGAAGTCTAAGCAAACAAATACAAAGGACAGAGAGGTGCATTCATTTAATGTGTTATCTTTCATGGTTATAGATTCACAGATCCAACTAAAGGAACACTTTGGTCATTACATATCTTGTCATTTTTACCTGCCCATCAGCAGAGCATAGATTATTTCTTGAAAGTATAATATCCTTGAAGGCCTTAAAGTCCAAAAGGCAACAGAAGACAGAGAAATAGCAGTCATTTTCTCTAGGACAGTCCCCAGGTGAAATGCAACAGAGCAAGAAGATGACAAATCCAGAGAATTCTCTGAAAAGAACAGATGGTCAGTAATGGACAGACTGTACCATATACCTAGAAGAAATGCATCACACATCATAAGCAAAAAAAAAAAATCATTAAAAAAAAGAAACAATTTATGACTATAACTTTGATAGTGCCCAAGGCTGCAGGTGACCATCAAAATCAGAGTTTCTGAGCTACTACATTACAAAATGTAGGTGTGTTCTATGATATATAAATTTCTGCCAGCATATAAGGCTATTTTTTCGGAACATGAAAAAGATAAGCTGAAAAGAGTACATTTGGATTAAGCTCTTCACTAATGCTGTAGAATGCTGTAAGATAAAAATGCAGAATGAGACATTGCAGGAAAACACCAGCTATCCAGCAGCAGCTCTTGAGCCTCTAGTAAGACCTTGAGAGCATTAGGGATGGTACAGCTGTTGCTGCAAAACATCTTGTGGACTGGTTAACTCCACCAGCAAATTGCACCAAGGCACATATCAATTTACATCTGTTTACCACAGCCACACAGGTGATGGGAGCACAGGGAGTGGATGCAACGTGGGCAGCGTGGAGCAGGGCTGGGTTATCATTATCAACAGTGGGAGAATAAAGGCGTTCTGTGTGTTCCAGACCTTGTTTGTGAGCGCAGGCAGCCGGGGTTTGGCCTCTTGTTTGTCCTGCAGTCAAGAGCAAAGATCATGACAGTCCTAAACGCTATCTGAATTAAACAGTGAAACAAGAACCAAAGAAAATGTTGGGTGAAGTTAGCAGGACTGGGGCAGTGGGTAGGAGGGTACAAGCAGGGATGATGGGGCTGAGTTGTCGTGTTTAGAGGCTTCATAGCATGTAACTTACACCTCGCTGTAACCATAATGAAGGTACAGGTGAGTCCCATGGTTCAAGGTCATCTAAGGAAATTACAGTTAGCTTAGCCATAGTTTTTAATGAGAAATCCTGCATGTGGGCCTGAAAAGACAGACATTTGTCTACTTTAATTCATGCAGTTGTTTCAGTTAACTTACATTTATGGCTAAAATGCCTCCTTAATTGGGCGTGGGAGCTAATGCTCCATATTCTGAGGATGATGAGCATTCAAGAAAAAGTCTATTTAATACATTAAGAGCTGTGTAGCTGGGTTCTGGGAATAATTCTTCCTGTGACTGTACACAGGGAATTCAGTATGCTCTCATGTCTTTGAGCAAGAGAAAAGGAAGACATGGCTGTCCAGAGCAATCCAAAGTGGGAGTTTAGAGATGCAAGTTCCAGGAACCATTCCTTGCCTGGGAACAGGGGATGATTTTGGGAATGACTGCTATGCTGCTTTCACACTGATTTTTGATTATGAATGTGTATGGGTTCGCACTTGCTATGCAGCAGTAGTTGACCTTTCCTAGGACAAGCCAATTAGTCTGCAAGAGTGAATAAAGAGATATTATCACCTTTAATATCTGCTGCTGCTGCTGCTGCCACTGCTTTTCCAAAATACTCTCCTGTGGGCATTAAAGTGATATTTTCATTTATCCACCAATAAAAACACAGCCTTAACCCATCTGCCTGTCCCTCTGTGTATATATCTGGGTAATTTAATAAATGCTTCTGGGTGTTGATTTACGTCATTGTATCTGTATATAAGCCTGCCTCTGTGAGCATGCTGCTGGTTGTCTCTGAGCATTCATTGTCTGCCTTGTGTGTGTATGACTGTGTGTCTGAATGTGGTTTTGTTTAAAATTTTTCCCTAGAAAAAACAAGAAGTCAGATGTTTCATGAGGTTGTTCGTTAAAACCAAGGGAAGGAAGGAGGAGACAGTAAGGGATAATTTAGAGAGAAACAGGGGTAGATTTGGCTACAGTTAATCATCTGCCTCAGTCTTCTCCAGAGGAGATGGGGGAGTTCATTCCAGACATTAAAATGTCTCAAGGGAGGATCGTATAGATCATGCTGGAAGAGAAATGGAAAGAGTAAATTATCCAAAGGCTCAGAAAGCAATGGAGCCAGATGTCATCTGATCCCAAAGCAAGGATAAAAACAGGGAGAGAGAACCTTCACAAGATACATCCAGGATTCCCCAAGAAATGGTGGGTAGAGATAGGGAAAATGATTTCTAACTGCTATCAGTGAGGTAGATTTCTGGGATACCAGATTAATTTGGAAGCTGTACCATGGTTCCAGCTGTAATTCCCGCTCACAGGGAAAGGTATTATTCTAAGTCGGAATGCAGAACAAAAGAACATTAAAATGGAAGTAAATGCAAAGTTTCCCAGTGTGCCAGCATCCCCTGAAAAATAAGTCTGAATAATGGCCCAGGAACACTTTCATAACACGAGTCTCCTCAAACAAGCAGCACAAGGGGTCGGATGGATTTTCCAGCTCCAGTGCCCAGATCACATTGCACACACACAGCTTGTTTTCCTGCACTTAATCATGGGCCTGACTCACCACCCCTTCTCTGCACTATTCACTATTCTCCCAGCTCAGCTGCAGCATAAACGACTGAACCAGCAGCACCTCACCAGGGGAAACACGGGGAAGCAGCAGAGGCCCTGTCCATGTGCTGTGACGTTCTCTGTTTCAAACAAGAGGAAGATAATTCCTGTTTTGGAAGCTGTTACACATCCCAAGACCACAGATTCTATCATGATATATCAGAATCAGAAGTTTTCTGCATTGGTAGCCTGGTATTCCGAGGACAGCAACGTGCCCACGCCAGCTGATAGAGGCCTTTGTCAGGCAGACACTGTGAACACAACAGTGTTTGTACATGGAAGTGCTGGGTTTGTTACCTACGTCCTCCATGACGTTTGGCTGTGATCCAGTACAGTTACTGAGAAATACCTGGGAAGTTTTCCATTTATACTTTGTTTGCAGAGGGACTCCCACACAGCACAACTCTTCCCTATAGTGCTGTTAAACACGAGTAACATCAGCTCTGATTGTTGCATACATTTCCTAGAAGAGGTAAAACAAACTGAGGAAATTAGAACTTATATTCCCATGAACAATCCTTCAAATGAAAACTACTGAATGAAAATATTTTGTGCAACAAAATAATATCTTTCTTACAGAGAAAAGCATGACTCAGACCTTGAGACACTTGGACACTTACAAACTAGCTTCCCTATAGGAATTCCTACTAAATTCGTAAGCCTTTGATGATCTTGTTCGCACTTGTTCTTTTCAGGAAGTTTTCCCCGTATTTCCAGACATCTTTCCTCTGATTAACATCTTCCATAAAGTAATTTCTTTCCACAGCAAACTACCAGCAGCCGCTACATTTTTCCCCAGCCCCCTACGTTTTTCTCCATCCTGTCTGGAGTGAAGGTGGTGACCCTTCTGCGGGGGCCACCAGTGCCCACAGCCCCAGCCCGTCAAACCCAAGGCCACTGCAGCACTTTGCTCCGTGCATTACGAGGGGATGTGTCAGCCAGGGCTATTGTTTGGAACAGGAAGCAAGTTTGGCCGCCTCTGTAATTTAGATTGTAGGCAATAAGGAGGGGTGTGGTGTGCAAAGCAAACAAGGCAGGATTAACAGCTCTTTTCACTTCTGGACAAGGAGTTGGTGGCCCACAGGATCCAGTCCTGTATTGGCTATGGCTTCTCCTCGTGACCACAGCCAGGAGTGAAAAACCAGAGTGTCCTCCAGGCTTTCAACTGGAGAGCGAAGATAAAAGTCCAGGCCTAATGTTCTGACAGAACTTTATGAGCTAAACATCTTGAAATGAGATTATGAGAGAAAATTAAGAACAGTCTTCTCCTTTCAATAGGTCTTTAAAAACAATAACCAGGCTTTACTGTAAATTCATTTATTTTCCCTCAGTGTGCCAATTCCCAAGCTGATATCTCCTCTGTGCACCAGGGATATATATAGATCTAAATGTGGCAAGAAGACAGAAAGATTTTATTTATTTTGCGTAAGGACAGCAATGTGGGGAGTTCTTTTTTCCAGGAAAAACATCAGAGAGTGAGTTACACATCTTGTTAAAGAAATACTATGAGGTAAATAAAATCCAAATTATATTTAGCTCATAGGAGGTGACAAATACTAGTCAGGTTGACTATTGCCTTGCTGGAAGTCAGTCAAAAACCACCGTCAAATAAAGCACGAAAATAGAGAAAATAGAAGAGTCTGTATTCTTGCATTTGCTAAAGTGAGCAACATTTTGCTGTTTATTGGCAGCATTTTTTAAAAATTTGTTGTGAATACAAGGAAAGGTACCTAAAGTCAAACCCTGGCCTGCATTCTGCTGAAATCACCTAAGCTGCCGGGTTTGGGTCTCCAGAACAGTCTCGAAACTCCTCACTGATGCAGAGGATGATCGGTGGCAAACACAAAACCCGTGCCCTTCGTCCTGCCAGGTCACCGCTGCTGTGGCACCACTCACGTCCTTCTGTGCCTTACCAGGGATAAACGTCCACGTCATTCCCCACTGCAGCACCTATGGATAGGGCAGGTTAGGTGAAGCAGGGGCAAACAGAGGAAACTCAGGGGTTTCCTTGCAAAAACCCAAGCCCGTGACAAAACAGGCCTAGACGTCACTGTGGCAGTGTGTATTAGCTCAGAGTAAACTCAAAGCAAGCATGAGGCAGCCCTAAGCATTCAGATCCCTGGATCCAGACATTAATTTAATCCATAAGACTTCTCAAGCAGGGCTGAGCTTTGTGGGGATGCCCTAGATCCACCCAGTAATCAACCATGCTCCCAAGGCAGAAGTGCCTCCTCTCACTGAGCACTCCCTACCCTCTCACAGCTCCCTTCTGGGTCAGCCCTCCCCACAGGCGAGTGGGTGCAGGAGGATCATCATTCTTTCCTGGCACAGCAGCTAATCCACCCAGCCTGACTGCAAAGAGATAGCTGGGAAGCAGTACCATCATGTGGGGGAAGATTTTTTAACCTTTTCTTGCCTTGTTCCGTGTAAGGAAGCCACAAACTCTCTCTCATAGAGGCAGCTGATAGAGTTGCCTCCTCTATCTAGAAAGAACACCTAACCAGAGCAACTGGGATGTAACTTCAAGAGTTAATAAAATTTTCAAGTCATTTATGTGCACTCTATCAAATGAACATATAATTATCAAAAGATTCCCCCACCTTTTCTTGGTTATTGGGGTTATTAAGTGAAAGCAAAAGTTTAAACTGCTCGCCTGAGACAAAAGGGCCTGCAGAAAGCTGCCTGCCCGTCCTTAGGTCCTTAGACTTTGCTATGCTACCAGTCACTGTCTGCAGTCAGAGTTCCTCCCTTAAGCACTTGAGCACTGTGAAGCCTTGAGGGAACACCGCCTTTGCCTAGAGATAGATTTTGGGTGAGATTTTGGAAGAATGGTTTGCATACAAGTAGCAATGTGCTCACCGCTGGAATGCTGGTTTCCTGCTAGACACACACAGAGATTTTGTGACCCTGTGTTCTTTTACAAAAGACAAGAGACCCGCAAAACCCCAGCGTTTCATATCTCAAAGTGGTGGGGCAATACAACCTACATAACAATAATGACTCACTGGGAAACAGAAGGATCAAGCTCCAAGGATCTCTTCCTCAGCACAGACCTGCAAATACACTGGAATAATTTGCATTGCACAGCTTGCCTTGCAGAATCCACAGATAAAAATGAGGCTTGGCATGGCTAGTATATCTGAGCAATATTTAGCAGCAGAACAATGAGCCAGCTGGGAAAGCATGTACTTATCCAAATTCAAGTGGGCAAGTAATTTTGGGCAACATGGTTACTTAGGGATTGCCTGCACAAGGAAGTTGGGACAAAGCAAAATAAGGTTTGAATGCATGGCATGTAAACCCATTCCAGAAAGCAGTGGTGTAAACAGTCCAGTTGTTCTCAGAGTAGTGCATGAGAAATGCCTGTGATTTTTTTGGCCCCCAGAACAGAGGTCCTCAAATACCTGGGGAGCTGACACAGCTGCTTCTTTCTTCTGCCTGTGGCCTGACGCCCTGGCTTTGAACAGTGACTGGAGAGTTGCCTGTTCCCTCACTCCTTGCAGAAGTTACTGCCTCTCTAACAGGAACTGGAGAAGCCAACCTTCCTCAGCTCTTCAAACCCTCCAGCCTCTCTTTGCTGGTGTAATTACATGCAGTGATATGAAAGCTATACCAAAGCTGGGATAAAAAAGCAGGACAAAAGTAGCCCACACAGACCTCTTAGTGTAAGCCACCAGGTGCAAATGAAGCAAGGATTCAGGTCCTATTATCTAGGGCTCAGGTTATCAATCACAACCAACCACTCTTCATTCCCAAAAGTCACGTGTCTGGGTGACACCCCAGTCTCCTCCAGCATGGCAATACAAACAGTCATGATCTTGGGGGAAGTAAAGACTGAGGCAGTCCCAGGGTGCTTACTGATGGTGGTTTGTAGGTATAACTCCCGTGTAAGAGGGGAAAAAAATTAAAGAAAGGAAGAAAAGACTAGAATAGGGCCCAGGAGGAGCCACAGAAAGGGAGCAGACCCCACCAGATGTACACTGAGCTAAAGGCCCTGATCAGACTTCCCTGTCCCTGACCCATCAGACACATGACCTGACTTGCTAATACTGAAAGAGCATCAGAGGAAGTGGGATTTGGCACCATGTGCGAGCATGGGGAGCAAGATGTGCTCGGTCCATAGTCCATGACCAAGGCTATGTGTGTTTTCAACACCTTGGCACCCCTGGGAAAGCCGTGGCCCTGGCTGTGTTAGCTCTGGGTGCAGGCTGGGCTTGACCAGCATCACCTGCCAGCACTAGAGGGAAGGGACATGGATTCTCCTGCACTGCCCACCCAGGCAGCTCACCATCCCATTTTGGGAGTGAGGCCATTTCTGCCTGTAACAGAATTTTTCCCACTGAGTGGGTTCGTTTCCCTGTGGGTGCAGGCAGCTCCGTTCTGGACAGAGTCACGAGGATGCTGATGTGGCAGAACAACACCACTGCCACATGGGAGGGCTGGATGCTGCAGCAGGAGGACTTTGAGAGTGTAGGCTGGAACCCAGGAAGTTTCATGAGTCACCACTGCTCCTAAATTCCCTACCCCTTGGGGATGCTCCAGGTTTGGTGCATGCCTTTGGGGACCCCTGCTAGGATGCTAGGCACTGGTGAGCCCCAGGACATCCATGAACAAAATGGCATTCAAGCATGACCTATCTCATGGTTATCCCTCATGGCGAGAGTAAGTTTACATACAATTTGCATAAAACTTTGGGTGGAGAGCCTCAGAGAAGGTTATGGTGCCACTTGTCACCAAGTAGCCTCATGAAGGCAAATTGAAACATGAATCTACCGAAGAGGCTTTTTTAGAAAGGGAAGGAACTCATTCATCTTGCCATCAGAAGCTCAGGGGCACCCACAGGAGGTTCATTTCCCTGGACGATATAGTTTCTGCTCAGCAGGAGAAGATTAAGAAGACCGGAAAAGCAAAGAGAGTTAGGGAGACCTAAAGGTGCTGGAGCAGTTTCATCTTGTTCACACTTCCTCCTTCCAGCAGCACTGCTGTGCACTGAGGCATTAAAGGTGAGATCTCTTTGCATCGTACTGGGCCCTGTGGCAAAGGAGATGCCCGTCTGCCCCTGCAGCTGCGGGGGAGTTTCAGAGCAGGAATGGTGCAAAAAATTACACTTATCTCACAGTCAGCTGACAGCAGAAGCTCTAAGCAAAGTCCGTCCAATCATGATGGTATCAGCCACCTCCCTGAGCAGCCTTTTCTCCCTCCCCCATGTCTACACACCATCAAGATGGCTCTGCTCCCCAGAGAACCTCTGGAGCTACTGCAGGAACTCGAACAGCCCATTCAGGAGGAGTGAGAGCCTCTTGGTCATCAAGGGTCAGCACCAAGGGCCAGTCAGTTCTGTGCTCCCCTGACAGGAGCAGCTCCTCCAAGGTATGACCTGACTTTGAAGCCAAGAGCTCAGAGAATCATCCTGAACAACTTTCTGGCACATTCGAAGATCTGCCTCTCTCTCACCTGCCAGTCACACAGATGTGCAAAGGGGGAGGACCAGAACTGAGACCACCAGGGACCAATTCTTCATCCTCTTCCTGGACCATTTGTCTTCACTTCTGCTGAGTTTCTCACAATAGCTCTCCAGCATTCTCACCTGCAGCTCACTCACTGACACATGGCAGGTATGTTACCCCAGCTGGCCAAAGCAAGGACAATTAACTGAGGGAAACAGATAAAATTTTAGATGTTTTTCTGGTGCCAAACAATACTTTTTCAGCATGAAGAAAATTTAAACTACCATAATTTCAAGTTACTAGGAGCTCTTTTTTTAAAAGGAAGAAACAAATGGTTAAGGTTTGAGGCCTCCAGTATAAATAGAAACAGATCACATTTACGAAATTAGGATTTAGTATTTTTAGGTAATATTTGATAACATTCATGATTTAGTAGGACTGCAGTGCAGAAATACTAAATCTGCTTTGTGCTTTGGACAAATCACTTAATCACTCTGATTCATGGCATCCAGCTCTAATGAGAAGAGTCTCTTACACTAAACTTATCACACATGCAAGCTTTGTTTTGCCAATCAGAACTGTGCCAGGAAAGTGCAAATACCCAAAGATTATAGGCAATGGTAACGGGTGTAGCAATAAGGATGATCTTGATAATTATGTACCTTCAAGAGAGAGGAGAAACTTGTTCTGACTTGCAAATGGAATAAACCTGTCATAGCTCTGATAGGAGGCACCCAGGCTGGCAAGAACTAGGGATTTTTTTTTTTTTCAGGTCTCTTTAATAAACTGGTACCGTGGGGGAGTGGTGGAAGATTCTGTGAGAAGCTCTGCTGAGAACACACTCCCTTGGTCCTCGAATTTTCAGATTTCCCAATCTGTTCTGCTTTCAACCACGCGCCGTTCTAGGTCCAAGCAACACTTCCCTGTCTAGCAGTCTGCTACATTCACAGGTGCCTCACAATGTCAGAGGAAAGACTGCAAATAAAAGCCTAAGAAGAGCTCTAAATATTTGTTGGATTGGGGCCTTACTTTGAGATCTTAGCGCTTTTCATAACCCAGGGTCAGCCCCAAGAGAGACACTGACATCGCATGTTGGAAACAGTGTTGATTCAGCCCAAGAAATTTTGTGGAATATTCCTTCCTTCCCGATTTCTCTGAAACAAACAAAGGGACAGAGATGCCTATGGCTGTTATGATGGCTGTTTCCTCTAGTAAACAACATCATTCTAGTGTTCTCCAACTCAGTAACTGTCTTTTCCCAATGGTTAAATGCAGTCATAAAGAAAGAGAGGACATCTCTCCATTTAACCACAAATCTGAAGTATATCCAGAGAACTGAATGTACCAGGGAAATCCTGTAGGAAGATGTTCTCTCACCACACCACCAATGAGACTGAAAGAGTGAAAAGAGAGAAGACTTCTTGTTCAAATTCACTTCTGCAGATATGAAAAAATTTGGAATAATATTATACCTTCCTTTTCAAACTCAAGGATAAAGTAGGCAACACCTATGCTACCCCTAAGTTATTCCCAGCATCTATTTAGGCAAGACAAAGTTAATCTTTAGGACCTTTATAACAATGTGTTTTTACCAAGAAAAGCAAACCCAAGGAGCATCTGTCATCTCAGAGCAGGGTCTGAGGGTGGTGCCACTTTAATTACATCAGCTCCAAGGAACAGGTTAGATTAAGAAAAAAGAAAAAAGAAAAAGAGCCCAGAAAGCTGGAGCAGTTGATAGCAGGTAAATCGTTAGATTTTGGGTTATGCCATCCACCACACTAATATCTCAAGGATATAAAATGCCATTCAGCATGAAAGAAAAAATTGAGAAAAGATGCAGACATTGAACTGAGTTGTGGTGCACTTGATCCTGATGCTACACTTCCAAATGGAGACAAATGGAACATGTCTGTGTTTAAAGCCACTTTTCCAACACAGGAGAACGCTACAATGGCACAAAGTTACATCTGTACCAAGGAGTGTGTCCAGCACACCTCTCTGAGCAGGGACTGTTCAACCTTCACCACTGCCTCACACCTGAAGGGTTTGTCTTTGAATGTTCTTCCTCAGCCCTTTCTTCTCTCATTTCTTAACATGGGGGTTACACAACCATTCAACTGCAAACCAGTTTTGTTTTCATTTTAGCTTTCACAACCTTCCTGTTGTCTTTAAATAAGTGCAAGGTAGTGAGGGGGTTTCTTTGTTATCTTTCACTGAAATATTCATACTAAGATGGAAAATTCCAGGAGCAGTGAAAAACTGAGAAGGCAGGATTACCATACATCAAGGGGAAGCAGCATTTGCTAACTCCTTCGTTTTACATGTATGTGATCCACAAACTGCTTCATGTAAATGGAAAAGTGACTGAGGAATCGCTCAGGTCCTGACAAAAAAAATAAACTAATAGCAACAACCTAATTTCCACGAAAATGGGCTGGTCTCCAAAGCATCTGCCAAGACCAGACACTGTGGTGCTTGCAGCTTTCCTTTGTTTGCTCTTCAAAGCAGGTAGAGCCAGGAACATTCCCGTGCCTTATGGCAAGCTGTAAGATGTGGTACATGACTTTCAGATGAGGGAATTTCACATTTCTCCCTGAATATTTCACACTACAACAGCAAAGAGAAAAGCACAGGCGCAGCTGAAATGAGGAGGAGATGAACTGAAAGGCTAAAAATGGATTCTTCAGCATTACGCTGTAGTATGGCGAACCGAGAAGGCAATTAAAACCAACATGAAAGGAGATTTAATTGCAAACCTGTGAAACCTTCTGAAGCACAGATAGCAAGAAGCAAAGAATCACCGCACCTGAAGCCCAAGCCCTTCAGAGAGGAGGGCATTGCCCTCAGCTCCACGGGCAGCTGATGGGGACAGATAGGCCCTTCCCAAGGCTCTGAGGGCGCAGTCCCCGGCGAGCGTCTCCCTGTGCCCAGGCTGCCGTGACTCGCCCCTACACACAGCCACAGCAAGGGGAAGAAATGCGGGACAAACCCACCCAGCCCCTCCGAGGGGAGGAGCAGCGCAGCCCAGCCTCCCCTCCCCATCCCTGCCAGGTCACCGCAGCCGGCGCTGAAGGAAAAACCGGGGCGAAGTGGAAGGTGGCAGCCCCGGGGCCGCGCTGAGCCGCTGCCCGGCCGCCTCATTCTGCGGGGACTCCAGCGCTGCGCGGTTGTTTCTGTGCGTGGGCTTTGAGATCTGAGCTCTACGGACTCCCAACACCTTCCCCGAGCACGGGCAGGGGGGAGCCGGGAGAAGCGGGGCGAGGGAGGCCTGGCAGCTGGTGAGGACACAGCGGGAGGACAGGCGAGACTGGTTTGGAGGGGGTGGGCAGCGCACGTGGGAATGGAACGAGGCAGGGTGGGAACACCCTCAGCCCGTCTCTTTGGTCAGGCAGCTTTTAGCATTTCAAAGCGTTTCTTTCCTTTGTGACTCCAACCGCTGACTAAAACAGGCGAGCAGGTATTTACAGGATCAGCCAAGCCCCTCCTGCCTAGGTGGCCTGAAAGGCAGCGTTACTGTGTCCTGCGAGCAAATCGCAGTGTCTCGTTTAAAGGCTTTCCTGGTCCCGGGGCAGGATTATGGAAAGGGAGAGCAGCGCCGGCTGTGGAAAAGGGAAAATGGAAAATGTCGGGGCCCTGCTGCTGCTGGTGAGGTGAACCCTGGACTCGCTTCGGGAGCCGAGGGCAGGCGTCCCTGGGTGCTCTCCTGGGTGGCAGAGTCCGAACAGGCACGGTGACAAAGGGACAGGCGCCGCTGGGTGCCCTCCTGGGTGGCAGAGTCCGAACAGGCACGGTGACAAACAAGGGGACAGGCGTCCCTGGGTGCTCTCCTGGGTGGCAGAGTCCGAACAGGCACGGTGACAAACAAGGGGACAGGCGTCCCTGGGTGCTCTCCTGGGTGGCAGAGTCCGAACAGGCACGGTGATGAACAAGGGGACATGTCCAGCCCCCTTCTGAGCAAAGCACCCCAAGCCAAAAAGCGGCCCACGATCGCGGGCACCTGATGTGCTGCTTGTTCCAGATGCACAGGGTGGGATACAAGGGAGGGAATCTGCTTTCCTCTTCAACACAGAAAACATCAAAGCTGTCCTAAAAAATTAAAAGCTTCTGGACGGGCTCTTGGTGTATTTTAAAACGCAAAACAGACTCGTTTCAAAGCACTCTTTCCAAAGGTCTTTCCTGAACATACATCACATGCAATGGAAAAACACTGCATGCCTGGCATTTAATATTTTTCACCTGTGACCCGGGATTGATGTCTGTGTAACTCCCTGATTTAATCCAATGACATGTCTCAGCAAGAAAAAAACCCTTTCAGAGTTTGAAAAGGAGTTGGAAAAAAATAAAGTCACGCTCAACACTTCCCCTTCCCTGGAGAGATAGGAGTGCTGCTTGCCCTTTCCTGACGATAAGCATATCCTGGTGGTTAAAAATACATTTTGCTCTTACCGTAAATTCTCCATTAGCCAACTCCTTCAGCCCAGCCCACAGTGCTGGGGTTCATGATTCCTTAGAGGCCACACGTGACAGAGCTTGGCCTCTGCGTGCCCAAATGCACTGGTGGAAAAGCAAAAGTAACAGCTCTGATCCTGCTGCCATTGGCTTCACCTGCAGCAGGGAAATCTGTGGAGTGGCAAAAACATTCAGCTCAAATGACTTGCACCAAGACCCCATGGCCTCCACAATAATTTTCTGCCTTTACAGCTGCTTCCAGATGAAAAGTTATGGGTTGTATTGAATTCTGAACAGCAATTAATTCTTCTGTTAATTTTACTGTTTCCAGTGATCATTGTGCAAAGGGACAACTCAATAACATGGAGCTCAGTGAACAGCAGGTCTCACTGCTTGATTTGAGATTCTGGAGGCCAGAAGCCTGTTCTTTGCCTGGAAAACTCAGGCTGCTGAAAGATGGCTCCAAAACCTGGGCTGTGCAAAGGACACAGAGGCCGCCTCTTACCAAGGAGGCACCAGCCCTGGAAAGAGCCTGGCTCAGCAAAGCTGGGGCTGCTCACACACCCAGATGCCTCCACAGCAGCTCCAGCCTGCAGGGATACTTTGCCAACTGCATGCTTCTCCTAGCGAATTCCTACCAGGAGAAAGCTGATGGGACACTCCTCTCTCAGGCTGAGGTAGAAGCTGATGAACAACTGTGACTCCCTGTGAGACAGAAATCACCAGAGTCACAAGTCCGGTTGCGTAAACTCAATACTTTGCCTTCTTGGCAAGTACCTTGCAGTTAAGGAGACACAGAGAGGCCTTGCTCCCAGGCATCAAGAGCTTCAGCTGAAAATCCTGCTTGGGGAACCAGTTCTGGATTTCTCCTGCGAGACTTAAGGAAACAAGATTGAGGGGTTAAAAAGAGGCAGAAATGGGAACTTCAAAAGTTATGTCTCCTCTGTGCGTAAGAGGTAAAGGAAACCAGGCAGCAGCACTCTTCCCTTTCTGTAAGGATTCCAGGCTGTGGAATAAAGATAAATCCAAGTTCACCCTCCTGTCTTTGTTTCCAAGACTCAGTAAGACAGGGGAGATATGGCAGAGCCCATCTACGCAGCCATAACCATGGGAACACCAGCAACAAGGGTAAATCAACACGAGATTCCCTATCATCAGTCTGTGTTTACACTGGAGGCCTCAGGCTCCCTGCACCAACCTGGCTGGCGGTCCAGGACCTTGGTGTGGCTGTGGAACTAAGTAAGAAAAGGGATTTATGGAACAAATATGCATTTTTCTGTCCTAGTTCCCACCATCTCTTTTAGAACACGTATTTACAGCACCTGGTTTCTGCACTCTGCTTCGAAGCCATGCTGCTGCCTTGCCCCTTCACTCCCCTTGCCCAAGCTACCCCAAACCTCAGCTTTTCCTTGACTCCTACCTCACATTTGGCCTTGCCTAAATGTCCTTTTGTTTAAGAAAAGGTAGACAGAGCTCTGGGTATTTTCCCAAAGATCAAACCCAGCGGAGGCAGACCCAGCAGAGGCAAGGGCTCATACCCCAGTGCAGGGAGCAGCATAGCACCGAGGTAGAAATTGCTCAACTGGAGTTGCAGCTGCTTGGCATCTTAAAAATGTCCAGGTCTCTGAACTTGCAGGGGTTACGTCTGCACGCCATGACGCAGCCAAGGGTCAGAATATCAGGCAGCCCTGGAAGGAGCTGTTTGTACCTGCCCTTGGGAGCAGTTTATGCTTCACATATTTTTCTCCTCCGCTTTGAAAGGTCACATAGAAGAACAGTATTTGTGAAGGGGACGAGTGAAGGTGGCTGCTGGGGAGAATGGACACCTTGAAACAACCATGAGAGCTTCTCCAGGTGAGCAGAAGCTCCTTCCCACTCCCCTTTTTCCTGGAGTGGCCATTGACAACATCCATGGCCCAGCAGCCACAAGCATTTACTGCCTGGGTAGAGCCAGGGAGGGACTGATCCCGCCTCCCCTCATTTCCTCATTGCCTTTCCTCCTCCATTTATTTCCTCTGGGTTTTCCCCTTTGATTAAACTTCTGGCATGTTGGAATGTTTAATAATAAAACAGATAACTCCTGGGAGACGATATTTATAAAATCTACTGCTCTTTTTTTTTTCACTTTTTGTAAGACCTTGAGAGAATCTCGAACTACGTTTTTCCTTTCAAAACTAAAAAAAAAAAAAAAGCGGATGGTGCAGATAACAAGTTTTCAAACAATCAATGTTTTATTTGGTTAATTTAATAAACACCTTTAAGACAATTAATTTTGGTCTGTACCCTTCTATAAAATGATTCAAGTTCTGAACAAACCTCCGATACATAAAGCAAAGTTACTTTTACCATACGCAAATTTCAGATCAAAATACAACACTCTGTTTTCTTACATTTATAAAACCCGGTCAAATACAAACGACATTAAAAAAGATAAAACACTTTCACTGATCCTTGGTACAATATTACAGCACGATTTGCACAGTGGCAACTAAGTCCTCAAAGCACAAGTCAAATACTTTAAAAAGGGAGCCTCCCTTTAGTCACCCAACGTTCTGCTGAACACGTAAACAAAGCGAGTGCTACTGAATCCAGGAAAATTCCCGTGTCCCTTTTCATACCATGTGTGAGCCACAAAGCAATTCTGCAAGGGAAGCTACTGGTGAGTAACCAAAGAGCTTTCCTACTTTGCTGTTACCAGTTTTTGTGCAACAACTCCATGAAAATAAACGAATGGAGGTGGACCAGACTCTGCACTGGGCAATTTATGGCAAGTAAAGTAAACCAAGAAATGAGTGTTTTTCTAAAAATAGATCATAAAACTATTAAAAAAAAAAAATCAATACCAAGTTATCCATGGGTACAACTGGAGTAACTGCCTTTTGCTTCACTTTCAAGACATCTAATGAAGATACAGAGTGCTTTCAATTGTTGAGTTTGTTCAATTGCAAAACCCGGTGTTTCAGCAATGGGTCAAAGTGCCATTAGAATTGCACATTTTTCTTCAATTACAGAATGCATGGTTGCATGAAACACTTGTTTGGTGCGTCACCTGAACGCCTGCACTTATGCTAGCCTGTGAACATGTGGGATGTCCTATGAAACGCAAACAAGAACGAAAATTAAAACTACAAACATAAAATGATAAAACTCAAGTCTCAGCTGATAGACATTCCTGGGAAGGAATTACTTAGCAAACCTTGCAGCAACACCCGGAGAAGAGAAAGTAAAACCAGAGCAATGAGATCAGGGTCTGATGTATCCCCTCGGGCTACGCTTTGCACGGGCAGTCAGGGCAGTTGTACCACAGTGCAACTAAAGGGTTTTTGCCTGAAGTCCTGCAACCCCTTCATTTCCCCCACCCCCAACCCACTGATTTTACTCACAGTTCAATTGTAAGTTCAGTTATTCAGTCTCAGCTAATGTGAAAACATGTACATAATTAAATGGAAGAATACACTAATGGATCTAACTTTCCTCTCTCCTCCCTCCCCAAACTCATGTCAAACCCGTGAGGACACCACACACTCCAAAACTTTTCCTGCCTGTTAAAGTTCACATAATCCCGACGGAACGGAGCACTGCAAACTGCACAAATAATACATAGATAAATAATGCTCAAGTGTAAACAATACAGGATGGACACGGTTTAATAAAACCCTAGTAAGGTACAGCAAAAACTTAATTACCTAATTTAGTGTTTTAAGTGCAATTGAAACGCTGCTGTACCACCCTTCTGCAAATACATCTCTCCAGAATTAAGCTGCACTACTAGGCTTATTCCCTTAAAGCTACATACCCATGATATAACTCATTATGTTGACTTAATGCAAATATTTGTGGGGGAAAATTAATTTACAGGGTTAATTAAAATCTTTTTAGTATTCAAAAGGAATGATAGTAAAGGGATCAACCATGGACCATGTGGTAATACATGTTTTTAAAAAGATTTCCAATAATTCTAACACAAAACAGCAAGTATATTTTGAAAAATGCATAGAAACCCTGTCAATACAAAAATCCCCACTAAAATTACACAACTAAGCAATTTTAATCTAAATATTTTATGTGCTTTTCCTATAAAGGCCACTTCGACATACGAATACAAAATAATTTACATTTTTCCCCAAAATAAATTATTTGTTCCTCAATTAAAAATACTGAATATGGAAGCATAACAACCCTCTCTCATGCCAGCTGCTCACCTGCAGTGGCTATTTCCGAAGAAGAAAATCTCCTAATATTTTCAGTTACCAAAAGAAAGAAGAAATGGCTTCAGCCTGTGGTCTGCTTAGCACTGGGAAAAATCTGGGGAAAGGAATGAGCCCCTTACACTGAGTGTGCTGGGGAGGGAAAGGATGTACACAGACACCTGCAGAGAGAGCTTTTCTGCTTGTCTCCCAGGTTATGCACCAAAATCCCTTTTTGGAATCAGAGAAAGAAATCGAGGTCAATCTGAATTAAAGAGAGACAAAATAGCGAAGGGAGTTAGGAGGGAGAAACTGTGCAAGGTCCAGGGTGGGTTAAGTAAATGAAGAATGGTGAGAATTAATGATCACCTGGGAGAGGAGAGCTCCTCACGGGAGGCAGAACCAGGAAAAACTGTACCCGTTTTTTAACAGGGGGAAGAAGAGGAACACAAGGAACAAATTTCACTGGAAAAACGAAGTAATGGGAGAACAAAGAACCTTTACCAGCAGTCCTGACTACATGGGCATTTATCCCTGAATTGCCACGGAAGCAGAAAAATCAAACTCACACACACAGAAGCGGCAGAAATGAAAACAATACTTGGACTGGATTTGAGACATCACAGGGATTCTTTACTGTAAGCACCAGACACACAACTGACTGACAAAGGGAAAGCAAGATAACATCGACCCGGGGGGCACAGCAAACCCCAAACACCCGACATGCTGTAGGGCAGGGAGATGCAAACGTGGTGAAGTGGCCCCAGCGGGTAAAGCCACGCTGGTGGGGTTACAGGACGAGCTCCAGCTGACAACACCACGGGACGACAGGAGGGACACACTTGGAGATCACGTCATTCCAAGCCAAAACACCCAACAACCTGACCCGGATAAACCACCGGGCGAGGTGAGGGGGCAGGAGGAAAAGCAGTGAACTAGAGTTGATCTGGATACAAGATTCTTGGGCAGCCATTGAGTACAAGCTCTCCTAACCTTGGACCAAGGACTGGGTTTGGAAGGACATGGGAGCTGCACTTCTGTATCACAAAGAATTCAGCTCTCTGGTGTGCTCTGTGTATTGCATAGTTTGATTGAAATCAAAGAGCATTTATGTCTTATTTTTCCCTGTTTTAAACAGAAGTAACTCAACATACTCCTATCAGAGCATTCCAAACCCTGGCCCCCAGTGATTCATCAATTCATTTCTAAAGTAGCACATGAAGATTTTGGGGTGGACATACAAATAAAAGCTAAAACTCCATTCCCATACAAAGCACAGAAGGACCCACAGTACATGTACACACATAAAAAGCCTGTAACAGTAACCACATCTGTAATACAGGAGTCAGAGCACAACGGCTGGATGATGGAAATAACTCTTGCTGTCGAGCTGCATGCCAGAGATCGTAAACAAGAGATGAGTGCTTTTACCTCACCACACCGATGTGCCTTTTGTAGAAAAAGTGGCAATATATTCTGACAATATCGTGGTAATTATCAAGATCTTAGAATTGACAGAACACTGAACCTTTAGGAGAGTAGTGGCAATGTGACATCACATTCCAACACCCTTCTATTACTTGGTTCATGGAATACAGATATCATAATTGGATTATTCAGTGTAGTTGTTTCATTCTCTTAAACTAAAATAGAGTATTTGTACCATACTAAGTCAGACTAAGTACACTAGTTATCGTTCATAAAATATGTATTCATATTCTTTAGCCCAATCCCACAAGATTCATGGAACTCAATAAACATGGTTTACAGAGGGAAAACTCTGAAGATAGAACATCTAATGTGAAGAAATTCTAGTCTTTCCTTCTGAAGGTAAAAGTAAAACAATTCCAGCTTGTCAGGCTACCACTTTGGATTATGAAGCAGTGGGCATACAAACTGGGATGCAGTTTCACATCTCAGGTTTCTCAGAAAATGAAAAAAAGTGCAGTGAAAAAACAGGTGGCCAGAAGCTCCCCAGCTATTTAGGCCAGTACCTGTGGTTCCACACTGCAGACATAGTTCCAGAACCCACAGTTCCATAGCTCCAGAAGTTTCAGATTTAAATACAAATGCAAAATAGTGGATCTCCTATAACAGCCCATAAATCTTTATATCTTACCCTTATGTAAGGGACAGTGCGGACTCATCCTTACCTGTGCAGCAGGGAACAGCTGCAGGGCAAGGAATGATGCTGCTCCTCAGCCTTCTCTAGAAAGAGAGGATCAGGAATTTGCAAGCTCAGCAGAGTTTCTCCGTGGCCCCTCATTTATCAGCTGATTTTCAGAAGCTCTGCAGGTAACACAGATACTCCTGTGAGGCCACCAACTGGTGGCTCCTCTACAGTGACAGCCTGGATGAGTTTGGATGGTCCAGAGGGCAGCACCCAACGTGTGAAGGAGGAGAAGGACAAGGCAGTCTCTGGACTCTTTTCAAAAGGCTAAAGGGCTCTTAGATTAACATGACTGAGAAATTCTATAGCACTGGGACTGCAGAGCCTACGAGAAGGCAATAAATAACCTGTTGTCTGGAGATGGGACAAGTTCAAACATCAACCTTTGATCCTTCCCACTGCTTCAGACAGGGCAGGAGCAGGACTTTATGTGCTCCAGAGGAGGAAAAGCCTTCCTGTAGCAGTGTTACCAAATGTCTAAACCAAAGTGATGATATGGATCAAACAAAAATAAAGACAGAACGAAAAGGACGACAACAAAGTTCCTATGCAGGACTAAAATTCAGCTTTCTCCTCCATGGCTTGTGTCTACAAGAGCCTCTCCTCGGAGTGCCCAAGTCAATGTCACTGCAGTGGCAGCACTTGGGAGCTTCCCTCCTCCTTCCTCCTGAGCACCTGTGGCACCCAAGCCCTGCGGGGCTGAGCAGGAGGGGTCTGAGGCAAAGCCCACATGGGCCAAACATGCCAAAGCTCTGCCAGCCACATCGGTCAGCGTGTCCCAGACACACAGCCAGGTCTTGGGACCGAGCCCGGGAAGATTAATATTTATGGAATAGCCACCATGATGCTAATGGAAGGCTCTGGAATTAGCGGCTAATCCGTACAGTCTGCAGAGGCATGAATAGCTCCTTGTTTCATCTCTACTATTTGTGCAGGGCCACTAAAATGTTTGCTACATTGAATTCAAAGTTAGTATGAGCTGCTCCTCAAAATTTTAGAGGAAAACGTTCTCCGTGAAGCATTTCTTGGTTTTGCTTTTACAAAGAAATGGAAAAGGTAGCATTTTCCCATTACGTTTTGTATTCTTAAGGCCTTTGACAGTTTGGAAGCCATCTTTATGAAAAGGGATGCTTTTCAAAAAAGAGATTGAATACTCTAAGAAAAACTCCACAGAACAAACACAAGCTGATTACCAGCTTATATTGGTACTTTTAGAAGTCAAGCACAGTGTAAGGAATTCAAAACTATGTCAAAATAGCACCTTTAGAAGCAGAAGAAAACACACTTTAAAAAAAATTTCTTCAATCTAAGCAAAACTCCACATACCTGAAGATCACAAAGAAATGGGCAATGACATAAGTTCAGGTACAGAAGGTGGGTATTGATTTGAGCAGTTTTTCCTCTGCAGGTGATTAAATGGGGAACTCCACAGAAAAATATCTTATTAGACATCACAGAAAAATCAGTGAATCTCTCTATTGAGATAATGGATCAAGTTCACAGGCAAAACAGTGAGAGCAGAGTAGAGGCAGAGAGAAAACTATCTGATCTGTCCTTAAAAGAGCAGAGACTTCTATTTTTTAAACAGATTTTTTCCTATTTAACAATCATCAGGACAGCCTTTCAATTGCTACTCTCATTTCCAAGTATAATAGTTACTTTCAAGTAATAGAAATTTTTATTTACTTTTTACAGCAGCTGCAGGTCAACCTTGGTCTTTTAGTACAGAAACATTAATTTAAAATGAAATTAAAGTAAACTGTCCTTGGGCAATGGCACCATTCTGTCCTGCTTCTTGTCTGCTTTTAGGTTTTTTTTAATTGAAGGACAAAATGCGATTTAAAACAAAACAAAACAAAAAATACTTGACAAAGTGCAAAGAAAGAAAGAAATGAGGTAGCTGGGAATAGGGGCTTTTACCCCCGGACGAGGCGCCAGACTTCCAGCCACAGTGACACACACGAGGGACTGGGCTATGCCTGCTCTACCTGCAGGTTTGCTTACAGGTGTTCAGGTGATCTCTGACCTGCTGGCATCAGTTTTACGAGCTCAATGCAAAGTCGTGTCATTGTGTACTCAGCACTGTCCCCACACACACTGATGTGCAGAGATGTGCAAAAGCCACAGGGTGCAAGTTGGTGTGGCCACCCTCTGACCCACAGGGGTTGTGCTGCCAGGGACCATGGGCACAGGCCGTGCGTTCAGAGGGGGAGCGAAAGCAAAATCCTGTTAATAAGAGCAAAAGAGAAAACACCTGAGGCCAGAGGAAACATCGTGCATGGAACGCTCAGGACCTGCCCCTGATGGGCTTTGGGGGTCCAAACAGTGAGGGCAGCCAGCAGTGGCAGTTCCATGAGTTCTGTACCAAACCCAGCCTCTTGCCCCTCTGACACTCACAGCAAGGCTCATGCAGCATAGGGAGAATCTTGTACTGCTCCTTCTCCACCCCTTAGCACTGTAAAGGAGCTTCCAGGAGCCCCCCAGAACACAGCTTGCTGTTTACATCATGTAACCAAGACTGGCCAGAACACTCACCACACATTGCAAAATGCAGTCTCAGACCCTTAAATACAAACATGTTTCGATTGCAAGAAGCAAACCACTCAGGTTTTGGAAGTCAAGGATTAAAAAAAAAAAAAAAAAAAGCTTAAAATTGGCTTAGCAGGTGTTTCCCGAAGCAAACAAAAGCTACAACAGACCCCACGTTCTCTAAGCAACCCAAGAGTCCTTTGGACTAGTTTAAGACCAGTTCTGAAAGGGTTTGAAAGTATTTCTTAAGAGGGCACTCCCTGGCTTCCCTTCAGAAAGAAACTATAGCAAGAGCTTTACAGAATGTCAGCTGTGTTTAACTTGACCACCTTGGCAGATACCCCTGTGTGCTGCTTTATTCACTCCAATAAATAAGCAGGCTTTGCTTTTTAAGACTTAAAAACAGTGAAACAAGTGACAGGGATTATAATGCTTTCCTGCTATCATATGTAAATTAATAAAGGAGATTAATAAAACCCAAGGCTTTCTCATGTGAGATCTTTCAGGAGACAACCTCAAGCCCAGCCAGGGGTCAGGTTTTTGTAGCACACTGCCTATTGCAGATGGAAATTTAAACTTTCCAAAATGGCTCTAGCTTTCACCAGGTACAAAATTCTTCCACAGGGTTTTTTTTTTCTGTTCTGAAGTTGGAAGAGGTGGCAGCCCAATAACAAAATGCACAGAAATGACACTTGTGAAACAAGTGCACAACCTGTGGCAGGAGGTCTGACAGGCTCTGACAGGGTTTAGAACTACAGATGAAAGAAACTTGCCCTCGACAAAAACTGAGGATGTCTTAGCATTAACTGAAAAGAAATGGAGGAAAGGCAAAGAAATAAAAAAAATAAAAATAAATCAAGGGCCTAAAGTGATAATTCAAAAGCCCCCAGTATTAAAAATAATAATAATTCACGTTTTATCAATAAAATAACACTAATTACACAGGGGATGCTTCTTTCTATTATTGCAATCAGACCTATCAGCTTTTGCCAGGGCTCAGAACAGCCTCATTTCATTATGCAAATTCAAGGGCACAGGTAAGCAGTGGTATTGAGCAGCTTCATGTACTCAGGTGCCCTGGCAGGTGTTCTCTGCTCACAGAAACCCTGCAAAACTGCTGAGCACCAAGATTTAGCCTTTTTCCATTGAAAAGCTCCAATCTTCCAGCTCACTGTTCAAGACATTTCAATAGATTATTTCAAATAACCTCCAAATACTATTCTATACAAGTCCGTTACGTATTGCAAATACTTTTATAACTATGAAGTAGATACCTAGAATAAGTAATTTTAAAAAATATTATTCAGATATTGTATCACCAATAAATTTTCAACATAATCACCTGTTGGTAGTAGTTCATAGTTTAATTCTCCTGTTACCCTTAATCATTTTAAGCAGGTGTTTATCTAGTTGGACTCTTTGCATGGCTTTAGTCTACATTTTTAGGTAACCTGTTAATCAAAATTTTGAGAGAATTGATTGCTGGAACACAGCAGCAGTCAGACTGCAGAGTCACGCTGGGCATGGCTGGTCAGAGGTGTCACCTTAAACCCTGGCTGCAATCCTTCCTACAGCAAGGAATTTCCCAGGGAAAAAAGAAAAAAAAAAAACAAACCTTCAAAACCCATAGGGATGATGGAGAGCAGGTGCCAAACTTATTAATAAGCTTCAGAGCACACAGATGTGACCCCTACAGAAAACGAGCAGAGTTTCCCCTAAACCCCACTGCATTCCACTTTTACTGGCTCATTTTCCCAAGCCCTGTGCTTTTCTTTCACAGGTAATGTGCCCTGGAAACACAGACCCCACGGACACAGCTCCCAGCTCCAAGAAAAAACAAGGAAGAGCAACAGAAAATGGCAAATGCCAAAAGGCTGCGGCAGTGACGACTGAAACACGGGCCTGCACTCAGGCCTGAACGGGAAAAGGAAATACTCCGAGGGGACATGGAAATAGCAGCTTCTACAAACACGGATGCAGTTAACACCCCTCCCACCCACCTGAAGGAGCCGTTTAAGTACTCCAAAGAGCTAAAGAGAACACAACCCCCAAATCCTCAGTGCTAAATTAGAGGCAGAAAGGATCCATTTAACACTAAATTAACTATAATTCCTTGGAAAGCATAGCTGTGAGTGGCACCAAACCAGACCTTAGTTACGATGCTCAGTCTGCCTGTCTCCCTGGGCACAGCCACATTTCCCGAGGCAGTTTCCTTTCTGCAGGTCGATTAATGCAAACAAATTGCACTTAATCTAAACAGTTAGAATTTTAAATACTAAAGCCTGTTGTCAGCTGCCTTTTATTATATACTTGCATGGCACCAGTGCTCTAATAAAGAGCAAAGTGTCCCTATGTGTCACACGAAGTGATATTCAAGGCAGCTGTGAGGAGTAACACAAACCTGCAGACCAGTATTAAAAAAAAAAAGGTAGATTTACATTGCTTTCAGTAGCATTCATTTAAAAAAAAAAGAACCACTGCTCTTTTTTGGAACACAGTGAATTTTAAGCATCCCTGTATTTTAGTAGAACAGTTGAATTATTGTTATACACAGAGGAACCCAAAAGTTTGGCACTTGTAACAGCTTGCATTTGTTATTGCATCCTCCACTTCGCATGGCACATGCACGGTAGCAGAGCCCATACAGGCTGCACGGCCACAGCATTTATGGAACAAACAGAGAAACTGCAGTTAAAACAGGGAAAAACCTCCCCAAACCCCTCACTCCTCTACTTTTGCATTTACTGAGTCATGCAGGCACAAGAAATATTGCAAAGCAACCAAGCTGCCTGGTGTGTTCTGGAGGGGGAGTTCACAAGCCAGGCGGTTCAGTAGCTTTGATAAAAACCTCCTATTTTCATCAAGATCTCTGCTTCTGAAGGCAGGCTGTGTGCCAGGCACGTGCTGTGCAGTCAAACACCAGGGACACAGCCTGCCCACAGCTATCAGCAAACTGATTTTGAGTTTCTTTTGGTTTCAGATTCAACTCTGTCCTTTTGTGTAATTTCACATTAATTTGCTTTCAATTTAAAGATGAAGTACCCTCAAAGCTACAGAAATTCACTTGACCAGAAGCAGCTGGGTTGACACAGCCCTTTCACAATAACTAAAATTTGAGGACTAGCTGATAAAATATTTAAGGACAACCAGACCTTGCTGTGATACAGCAAAACAGAAGACTCTCCAGGATGCCTCTTCTTCAGGTTATAAAACCAGAAAGGGAGAGGATCTGAAATCCAATCCTGACTCTTTAGGAATACGAGCATCTGTCAAGGCCAGGTAAGGAACAGTGCCAGGCCAGGCATGTGCCTCCCTCAGAAACTCAAGGGATTTATTTTATGAGAGCAACAGCGCTTTACACCTTTGCTTCTGTAATCCCTCTCTGCTGTGCAGAGCAGCCACCAGACTACACACGTAAAACAAGCATGGAGGATACTGCTGTGTGCTTACAGTAGCACACATTTCCCCCCACACACTTTTCCCCTAAAATTAACAATTCCAAAATTATCTGTGGCACATGAAAAAAAGGAAGAAGAAACTTTTCTGGGGGGAACTGTGGGAAGAGATGGAGTGAGGGGAGAAAAAAGCCACCTCTCTTCTCATCTTCCACAATTCCTACCCCATATTTGGTGATTTTCTGATTTCAGTGGCTGGGGTTTGTCCAGTTCCTCAGCAGCACAAGGAAAAAGGATGCAGAGGTCCAGCCCAAGTCTCTCAAGCTCAAAGTGGCCCAGCCAGTCCTCATCCTGCACAGACAGCTGGCCAGGACACACATTCAAACGGTCACCCGTGGAGGACCTGGCTGAATGTCAGTGCCAATTATTCATGAGCTGGGAGGAGCTAAGGCCACTGTGCCAAGCAAGGACAACTTAAACAAGTTTCTAAACTGCCAAACCACCAAAAACCCCTAGACTGCAACTCAAAAAAATTCCCGAGTTGTTTCCCATGTAGTTCAGCCATCATGCGCAGGGGTACACAGCGCCAGGAGAGCAGGGACAGCTGGGTGGTGGCATTTACCAGTGAACCCAGTTCAATCTACAGCTGTTTGCGTGTTCAACACACTCAGCAAACTGGTGACCTCCCCCCTCTCAGCACCTCTGCTATCATCTCAGCCTCCCTCCCCTTCTGAAGTCAACCGTCCCTTCTGAAAAGAGAAAGAAAAGTCAGAGGTCAGCTCTGCCTCTTCATTCCTGCACCATCACTGGCACAATCCCTGGAGAAAGGGGAGCCTTGGCTTCAAAGCCTTGCTCCAAATTCGGAGGGAAATCGAACCTGGTTATTGCACAATCCAAGGGATGCGCTCACAGATCAGAGCTGGACAGACCAAACAGGAGTCAGACCCCAGAAGACACATCTCTTCCCTCCCGCACGCACAGGGGCTAGAACAGCTCCTGGATCAGTCCCACAGATCATGCAGATGGGGAACAGTCCCATCCCCTTAGGCAAGGCAAACGAAGCCAGTTTTGAGATTCCAGGAGTGCCTGAATCTTGAGTATGCACCTGAAACCCTTGGAGAGCATCCCTGGAGACTTGGTCCCCAGCCACATGGAACGTGACATGAGTACAGTGTGCTCAGAAATTCAGTTTGTGACTGATTCAGGTACAGAGGCTTAAACTTCTTGGTCAAATCTCACTGAGTGCATTCGCAACACGCTCCAATCACCAGCAGATTTGTTTGTTTTATTTATGTTTTTTGTAAAAAAAAAACCAAAACAAAAAACCTAAGAACACCTAGTGTTAGTCCTACTCTAAGTGTAAACATTTGGTTCAGTAACTTTAACTGCAAAACACTTCTAGAGTATTTACTTGGATTTATCTTGTGCATTTATCACTTACGTTTTCTGGATGCTGAATGCCCTCAAGTGTACTAGGAAGTTACAGGGACTCAGGAGATAGCAGCTGGCAATATTCTGAATAACATTTTCGGAAGTTTTCCAAGCCACTTAGAAAACTGAGCTCAAAAGTGAAACAGATACTTAGGAACATTCATCACTTTTGAATATGGGATCTTGGCACTTTGTCTGAAGAAAAAGAAATTGATCCATGTAAGATTTTTCAAAAAAGGGAAGTTTTACAGATAAACTAACAGCACTTGATTTATTTCACAAGACAGCCAAGGATGGAAATAGTGGTTCACATTTCTGTAGTAAAGCATTATATATAAATTTAAAATCTAAAGATATATATATATACACACACCAAGTTTACTGCAATGCATAAATATATAAACTTTTTAATATGCCAACTAATGTAGGTCAGAAAATCGATGTATATAGTTCAAGTTTTGCAGCACTTCAGCATTGTAAAAAATAAAAAAAAAAATAAATAATGGTCAATGGATTGGCTGCTGCCCTTTTCCCCACCCTCCCACACTCCTCTGCTCAGAAATCAGAGTAATTCCAACCACACATCAGTGCTATGGAAGGACTGAGCAGAAGTAAGTTTCAGAATGGCTCTTCAAGGACTATTTAGCGAAATACCAATATTTTGAACTAGTTTGGGATCATATTTCAACATATGTAAGATGATTTCAATAAAGATGACGCAGGTTTACACTAACACAACTGAGGGCAGAGTTTGGCTTGTCTGAGGTCCACAAAGTTGCAGAGTGGAAAGTCTCGCATGTAGTTATAATACTGGTTGTACAAAGTCTCTTTTTCTGAAGGGCAGGAGGTATTATTTCTATTTTCCATCTCTCCCATTTTATTCCCTTTAAATAAATACAGGTTATGTCCCACCCATCACAACAATAATGAAATCAAAAACTGAGGTAAAACTGTTCTACCAGCTGATCTCGACTACAAACAAAAGTCAATTAAATATCACTACTGATGTGAACAAGGCTTAGTAAGAAATAAAATGCAAGATACTAAGTTCTTCACTATAACCACACCATAAAACCCAGCTTTCAAAGTCAGACAGCAGTAAACAAGACTGTACTGTAGCACAGAAATCATTAGTAAACCAACTTTTGATCCCAATTTAAAGTCGCTGTACAAATTTTCTTTAACCCTTAGTCTAAAACCCATGTTTTCTGCAAAATAAATATATCCTTGTCATATTTCACCTTTGTTCTAAGAGAGATAAAATGCACCTTTCTATGATCCTCAGTCTTAAAAACCCTTCTTAGCTCGCAAGCAATCTGAAGTAAAAAGGAACACAATCTATTTAATTTGTCCTTTTGCTCTTACCGAAAGCAGCAATCATCACTAACTGTTCCAAACACCTCTTCCCTTTTCACTTCAGGGGAAACAGCCGCCAAAGCCCACCCAGAAGCACACGCCACCCACCTGCAGACCAGTTCATCAGGCTACTGGAATGACAGCGTAGAAAAAAAACAGTTTACTTCTTTGTGGTGTACTGTATCCATTTTCTGGGGCGTATCCATTTCAGATTAGTCCATTTTATATATATTAAAAATATTTGTCAGAATGAAACCGTTGCAAATGAATGAAAAACCGTATGTACACACCTCCACCATTTTTTAGGCACAGACCTTATCTTTTGAGAAAGGACTAGAAATAAAAGGTGCAACGACCAACACCTCCTGTGGCCTCACGCTCCAACAGCAGCACACCAGGAGGTTGGTTATCATGTAGCTTCTGTGTATTACAGCTATCCAGTCCCAGATAGCACATGGATTCGTATCAGTTCCCCGCAGGGGAAACGCACCTGAAATCTTTTTTTTTTTGCTTTTCAATAAGCTTCACCAAAGGAGACCGATTCCCACCAGTTTCAGACACAAAAATCCTCCTTCAATAACACGATTTAAACACCAAATGGTTACGACTGAAGGTGTTTCCTTGATCTCCCCTTTTATTTTCCCCCTTCTCTTCTTTTTAATGTGTACTTAAGTTATTTGTTCCCGAAACAAGTACTGAGACTCAAGCTTTGTAAGCATTTAAAACAAAAACAGTTACCATACCAAAGCACAGCATACAGTGTAAGTTTCAGCTGTAATTTCTCAGCTTTTCCTTTAAATAGAGCTAGATTATGGTGGACTGCGCGGAACTCTTCCAGTCTCCTCCCCTGCCAGCACACGGATCACGGAGAAGGGACGCGGATGCGGAACAATCCCTGCTGCAGCTGCAGTCGGAAGAGTTTGCAGTTGGCGATCCGCAGCGCTGCGCAGCCGGTCCGGCGCAGGTCCGAGGGGAACAGCGGCTTAGTGCGCTGCCAGGTGCCCGTGCTTCTCTTAAATTCCCTAACATAGTCATAGTTTGTACCTGAGTTAATGAAAAAAGAGATGAAATGCTTAAAACTCACTGCAGCTACCACCACGCTTAACCTCTAGTAAGGCAAATACGTGAACAAGAGCATGCACAGGAACACAAATCGGTGTCCGGATGGGTGGTGGAAATTATTGTCAAAAGGGAACTACTATGACATTTGTGATCTACTTAAACCCACCACATCTGGGATTTTGCATGTTTACATTTTGGAGAAATTCCTGCTACACACTCATATACATACATGTGGCCACAAAAGTCTTCCAAAATCTCTTTTGCAGAGTGTGGCCAGATGCTGACATCTGAGAACTGACTGTGTTTGATAGCACACATCTATTTGGTTGGGATTGAGAGCCAAGACTCACTATCACATCCATATGAACCACTGGACAATGGCCCTAGAATGCAGAATTGCCTGTTTCCCACTGCAAAGACAGGAGCTACAACCTCAGGCACTAGCAGGTCTTCTTACATTTAGATAAAAGCAGTAGCACACTCCTAGTCTTGACCTCTTGCGGTCTTCAAACTAATCAACCAAATTAACCCAATGCTCATAGCACTGAACTTGTTATTGGAGAGGTCTAAAACCAGCCTGCGTGTTTCTGTATGTCCAGCATAATCCCCGACCCACAGTGACAGAACAGTGTCCCAGCCTCTTATTCTTAAAATGTTCGGTGTCATCAGTGCCAAGTATTCAAAATATTGGAGGGAAATAAGCATCAAGAGGTTTTTAGTCCTGGTTCTGACCTGTATCGAGATCTCCAATCACATATATGCTGGCTCCGATGGGCACAGCTCCATAAACAAAAGAAGAACTAGTTGGGATACATAGGTTCTGGTCATTTAGATAAATCCACCTGTAAAAATAACAATTAAAAGAAAAAAAGGATTTTATTTTTAGTGAGCACATTAAAAAAATAATCCAGAATCTTTTTGCGACTAATCTTTGACTCAAAAGCAGAGTGTACGTATTAGTTTGTTATGGAAAGAGAACATTGTCTAGTTTGGGACAGTCCTGGTTTCTCTCAGCCAGGAAAATCAGCTGGTACTGCTGTATCCTGAAGTTGCTTAATTTCAGAATTGCTCCACTCATCTGTGTAATTTACCTATAATAAATTCTTCTTGCAGCCACCTAGTGTGACGTTCTGGAAGAGAGCAGGCATGTAAGAGAGCCAACAACAGCTATGCCAGTCAATTTTCCCTACAGGGAAAATTTTAGGCAGTTTTGTCTTAAAATTAGTCTTTAAATTGTCTTTAAAATAAACACATTAAGTTTTAATGATCCACAGTAGGGGAAATAACAAATTGCTATAGCAGAACCTTGTTATTAAGCAGTGTTTCCCCTATATAATTCTTTAACTTCTTTAATTGTCCTTTATCAGGGACAACAAATCGTTGCCTGCTAAGAAGAATGCAGCACTTGGCAATGCTTAACTTCAAACAAGGGATAGAAGACTGGAAATCAAAGTGGTAATGAAATTTGGAAAAGAAAAGAAATGTCCTTTATCTGGAATTGCCATAGACCTTCCCAATCACGTATCAGGCTCTTTTTAATCCCCTTCCAGTTCCTACTGTAATCTTAAAATACCCCCATGTTCACTGTAAGTACAGGCTCATTTCAACACTACATCAGCCTGATCTTTCCACCAAGTGCAAAGCAGTTTTCCATGTTGAAGCCTTTGGGAAGCAGGTAGGTATGTACTCCTCATCCACGTGGGATGCTGGTTTATAAAGAGGTCCCATTGCCAAGAGTTGTCAGCATCCTCTCTGTGGTTCTGAAACAAATTCCTACACATTGCTGCTGCACCTTTGCAGATGCTGTCACAGTTACCATCTACAGACCCTGAGATGTACAAATCAAGGCCATTTTAGGGGACTGCTCCTACACTTTTTGTTAAATAATTCACAGAGAAAATGAAGGTCTGAGAAACCTTTGAAAATCATCCCATATATTTTCATGGCCATACCAGGTTAATTAGAAGGAAGAAGTTAGAAAATGCCCTCCCAGATACTGCTGATCTTTGAAAATTCTGCATTATCGGAACTCTTGATTCCGAAGTAAACCACTTTTCTGGCACTGAAGGAGATGCTGTTCCATATCAATTATCTTGCAGACAGAAATCAATTTTTAAAGGGCAAATGAAAGGATTAGCTGTCCATTATTTTGTCTGTGCTGTACACTGAAGGATTAGCGTTCTGCAGAAAGCAAGGAAATGGTTTGTAGCTGTCACAGAGGAGGACAGATGAACTAAGTAGAGAAAAGGAGTTCTCTACACTGGTGCAGAAACTCTCACAGATTAAAACATCTTGCACCATATTTCATTAGCTTCCTTTCCTTACTGTAAGAGGAGGGCACAGTATTTTCACTGCTTTTTAGAAGCAAGTGACCTAGAATTCTGAAAACTGAGTAAGTGGCAGAGAAATGCAGAAGGAAGATGGGATTTTTTTTTTTTTTTCCTAACTATAAGACCAGGTTAAGGAAGGGGAAAAGCTCCTGATTTGAGTTTATCTGCATTAGATATTCTGGGTTTAGGAGTTTAAATAAAAAAAACCTAAACCCACAGGGTGGGATCCAAGCACTTTCCTACTGTGCATCACCAAAAGACAATTTTAAAGTCTCTGTAGCTGCTTGTGAAAATTCATCCTCAGGCTTTCTCAACATGTATACTTTAAAAAACAGGCACCACTTTTCAGGAACGCTCACAGCAGCTTTAGCAGTTAAAACTAGGAAGGAACAAAGACAGGAAGGGCAAGGGGTCACGTTTCATCAGTATTTGACTAAGCTCCAGCTTCATGTGGGTTGTGCCTGCTGTTTGAACAGTATGGAAAAAACACTATAACCAAAAATTCACAATCTTCAGGAATCTGAAAACAGTCCTTGGAACATAACTCTTGCGTACTTCCCCGGGATGGCTCCACTCAAACCGAGTCCAAGAGGAGCAGGGGGAAGGCAAGTCCTGCTGCAACCATGGGCAGAAGTGATCGCTCTGAAACTGGAACAGGCTTCCACCCAATTTAAAAAAAGAAGGGAAGGAATCCTGATTTTTTTTCAGTCTTAAAGTGAGACAAACAAAATGATCCATCCACACTGCTGTAATTAACGAGTGGGATGGTAACTGCTTTATTTCCAAATGGGAAGCAAATAAAGATGTGATACAGAACCAACATATTCCAGACACTTCACCTCAAGATCATCCCAGCTGGGAAAGGATGCCTGGAAATGAATGAAAATCCATGTTCCTCTCCTCTGACAGTGCTATCAGTCAGTCTGTGTTCTCATTACATTGGCATAAGCACTTGCTTTTAACGAAATTCCTGCACACTGAATGGAAGAATCTTGCTAATTACACATACTATGTTACAAGACTATTTAGTTCACTAGTTATATACTTCTGAAAGCTCTTCTTTATTTTTATGATGTTCCAGTAGCAAAAGGAACATTGTAAAGGATATTTTACCAAGTACTGCTTCTGAAAATTATCTTTCACTTTTATCCCCCTTAATACCTGCAAATTTTCGTAATTCTTTTTTGAATCATGAAAAGAAGGAAGAAATCCTACCCTACTTACAGACCACCAGGGAAAGCCAGCAGTGGCCACATACCAGCAGATCTTGCAAAGGTTCCTAAAGTCAGTTTGGGCTCTGTTAAATATTTCCAACCATCCACACTGAAAAGAAAAAACCTGAGTGTGTACAGACATCATCCAATTCTCCACACACCTACGTGGTGCAAAAGGTGTATTATAAATTATGAACTCTGCTAGAAAGAAAGTCTGACCCAGCAAGGTCTTGTATTTAAGACTTCCTGCTTTTTATGGAGTAGAGCAACACTGGATGCCTGAGTGAAGGATATCTTCACATTTCCATCCTCCACTTTCACATTCATTAAACCTGTTTTTAGCTTGATCGATATTTTAAAAAACAGGATACAATGCACACAAAGTTCAATCTACAGCCTTTGAAAAAAAATCTACATCCTGCAAAAACCCTGCAGTCTGACATACAGCATTTTCTATCTTTGGGTTCACTAAAATCCACTCGTGCACAGGCTGACAAAACATTTATTAATTGAAAAATCTCAGTTACAGCAGCACTTCAAGTATGAGAATTATTTTCTACATTACCCTGTTCACATTTCATGTGGATGCTACTATTCTGTCTCACTTCATTTATTTTATTACGTGTTTATACAGCACAGCTTAACAGGAGTCTCAATGTTTATTTTTTTGCTAGTGTGAAGATCTCAGCATATCCCCAGTCTTTGAAAAGTCTGCGTCACGGTTAAGAATAACAATTTTGAAAGACTCTGCACTGAGTTATTTTGGAGTAAGTTACTGTCAAAGTAAACAATATTAAACAAGTCCAGTCCTTTAATCCAATTCAAGCCAGAATTATGGCAGCTTACATGAATTAATATGTTTATATACTGATGTGAGTACATCCTTAGACATTCACACTGGAGTAAAACCTGTAACTCAGACACTCAGGCTCTGGGTGCCTGGGATGATGCTCGACCCTGTGCTCTGGCAATGAGGCCTGAGGCACACATGGAAATCTGTGCAGGTGACACAGGTGTGCACTGCTGCACGTACCCCACAGCCAACACCATCCCACGGCTGAACTCGCAGCACAGAGAGTTCTCTCCATCCACAGAGAAAGTGAACATAATGGAGTTCTGCACTTACTTAAAAACAGCTGGAAAAGCCCACAGCTCATTACAAAGCATGCAATATTGGCATGTAACTACTGAAAAAATCACTGCAGATTTTGGTTTGAGACTGCTAGAATTGATCTGCTACACAGATCTCTGAGGGAACCGAAACCTGGGATAACTGACAGACCCTGGAGCTCAGTGGTGGAACATAACACAGGGACACTGCACCCTCTTCTGGCTACAGCACCCCTGGGCTGAGCTGGGGCCTTCCAAACCCCAAGCAGCAGCTGCCACCATCCCAGCCTTCCCTGGTCCGCAGCCTCCACAGGAAAACCCACAACCTGTGCCCTTCCTGAGCAGCAGGTTCATGCTGAGTTAAATGTCTAAGCTCAGACTGGGCAGTGGCAGAGCTTAGAAAGGCAAAGTCTGACGTCCCAGCTGCCCTCCCCACGTGCCTCCTCCATCAGCTCCAGACAAGGTGACCTCTGCTGCCTCCCCTGCCCCGTGCCAGCACAGCCCTCACACCACACCACCAACACTCAGAGCAACTGGGGCAGCTGGAGGTTTATCACCGTTCCACTGGGATCCTGAAATGCCTCGGGGATGCCACCAAGCAGAGACACAAATCCGTCACACCGCGGCAGGAGTGGGGGCTGCAGTCAGCAGGTGGCACCACGGACTCACCTGCAGCACCCAGGCTGGGCCCTCCCAGCTCCTCAAACTCCACTTTATGGAAGCTCAGCCTGCATCAACCAGTGAAATGGGTCTGCAGTCACTGCCGAGGAATCATGAGCTATAACCTTCTGAAGAACAGAATCAGGCTGGAAATACTTCAAGCAAATCAGCTAAAAATAGCAAGTAGGAGAGAGGGGAGCACTTCTTTCCACAGTTCTTTCCCTTTCAAAGACCTCTTGCAAAATATTAATAAACTTCTACCATTTCCCCAGCCCCCAGAAGGCTAGAAAACACTAAGGGAGCATCAGCAGCAGCAGCAGCCCCTCTGATCTGTCTGCTTCCAATTTAAAGGATGTTTTTCTTCAGCTTCATTTGATTCTCGCTAGTTTAGACATCACTTTGAACAACACAGAAGACCTCTTCATACAGAAATTAAAGTCTCTTTACAACCACATCTTGCAGGAAAATTATATAATGAATTTACATCTACTGTTCTATTTTTGTGTCCTTTTATACAGGTCACTGTCATAAATCAGTCTTGATCTTCCAATAAAGGCATGCTAATCTCCCTCACTTGTCAACAAGCCTTGAAACATCTGACCACAAAGTCTTTTTTTAATGTAATCTATGAAAAAAGAATAATCCAATTTACGGTTATATGCAAGGCAAAAGTCACTGGAGGAACCCAAGCTTGTCAGTTACAACTGGAGAACAAGGTGACTAAACAAAAAATTCAGTGTAAGGTAACATTTTGAATGGTTACCACATTAGTAAGGTGGATCCCACTACCAGAGCCAAGAGATAACAAATGTTGTAATCGGAAGCAAATTCAAAACAAACAGGAGATGAGCCATGCAGTGTGGTGAGGTGGCTGTGAGATGGATAGCACCCAGAGTGTCTTTCCTATGGCAAAAGCCTACATGGGTGCCATCAGCTATAAATGCTTGGAACAGAAATGAATGAAATTTCTTATCTCTAGTTCAGGAATTCCCTAAGCTGCAAATCTTTGGAGATAGGATTGGATCATGAAGAAATATCCCTGCACATACATACATTCCTCCATAGAACCATGGAATCATTCAGGCTGGAAAAGACCTGTAATGAGCACTCAACAGGGAGCCCTGAGCACGAGGAGGGGTGGGGGCAGCAGTACCCTGCACTTGGGGAAATTGCAGCGTGCAGGGGAAGAACCACAAACTCCCTGTGTGACCAAGGTGCTTCTCATGTCCAGGGGCACTCAACACCCACATGGTGGCTCCAGGGCTTTAGGCTTGGCATGTTAGAGGGAAAAGTGGAGTGGATGGGCCTTCGGGAACAGCCACACTGGGTCACAAAAAGTGAAATGAGATACATGGCACAGACCTCACGTGCTTTGGAGAGCAGGAACAAGGGATGAGGGAACAGGAGGTTGACTGGATGGCAAGTTATTTTCTATGTGTAGAGCTGCAGCCAGTTACCTTTTAAACTCATCATGATAAAATTCAGATTTGCATGTCACCATCTCACTGGCTTGGCTGTCGTCACGACTCCTGACCCCACCAAATACATAAAGCTCGGAGGCAACTCCACAGGCCACTGCCCCAAATCTGAAAATCCAAACAAGGAAAAAATGTTAATGCAATGTATCAAAACCCTTTCGCATACCCTTCCGAACTTTCTCCATCTTTTACTCATTTATTTATACACACAGATGCCTTAAACATCCAACAAGACGAGATGAGTCATGGATAGGAACTGTAAGCACCTAATTCAGATCACAAAAGAAAAAACCAGTAAAAATATTTATCACTAAAAAATATTCTGAAGTTCCAATTGAACTATAATTTCTAGTTTTCATTTTGCGTCAGGGAACTGTCGTTTGTAACATCAGGACTGTGTTTCTACAAAATTTGTATTTATTGCTTGGATGCTTATCTACTCAGCCACATGTTAACTACAGGCCACCATGACTCAGATAGACCAGGTGAGATTCATAGGCCATCTTCACAGATTCGTCAGAAATAGGACACTTTCCTCTCATCAGAAGGTTGGAAAAGCAATCTGGTTCCCCCCTTCCATTTTCCCTCACCTCCTCTCTTTGAGAGGACAGATTGCTGTCCACTGCTGAGTCCTGGGGTCGTAACACTCCACAGATTCAAAGAGTTTTCCGTAGGAGCCTCCACCCATTGCATAGATTTTCTTCTTCATAGCTGCATAGCAGCCAATCTTACGGAAAAAAAGAAAAATATATCTAAAATGACACACAAATGCACAGTGTTGAGAGCTCAAAGCTGTCTGTACACACACACAGAGGCATTTGGGTTGCCTGCACCATGTGTCAAACAATGCCAGGCATAAAAATGCCCAGCCACAGTTCTGTGTTGGTGTATAAACAGAGAAGCTGCTCACTCTCATTTCATTTTGAGACTATTTGCTACAGCTTCTACTTGAAGCAAAAGATTAAAATACATATTTTTTATATATATATATACACATATATATATCTGCATAGACTGTTTCACAAGAAGCAACACAATAATATAGGATGTAGTTTTTACCTTTCTAACCATGGTCAAGTCCGGCTGCTTGGTCCAGGTCCGGCTATAAATGTCATAGCTCTCCATAGAGATCAGCTCCCTTTCACCATCCTCACCTCCCAGAATATACAGAATCCCATCAATCTCTACCACACCAAAATTATGCCGTGCCTAAGGAACATCAATAAAGCCAACATTGAAAAATATAACTGCCACTGGGAATAAATGAATACAATCTTATTTTTCAGAGTATGTCTGCAAAGTGCTATTGGTGTTATGCCTGGCTTTTGTTTTGTTTTGGTTTTTTTTAATGGTGAAGTTCTAAACATCAGCATAAGATTATTAATTTAATCAACTAAACAAAACAAAGGGTATTCAAAGAAAGGAAAAAAAAAAAAGAAAAGCAGAGCAGCAGAAGCCAAAGAGACCACACAGAAATCTAAGAACAGAGCTTGGCCATATTTCAGTTCCCATAGTGGTGGTCTCCACAATGAAGCTGTTGCTTTCAGGTCTCTATAGCAGCAAAGCCTGGACCCATTCTCTGTGCAAAGGCAGCTCTTCTATTTTGTATGTACCAGCCCAGCTACCCCTCAGTCTCACAGCAAACATATCACAAGCAGGAAATTTAATGCATCATAACTAAAATTGTAGCCAAATCTACATGCCTTTGTCAACCAGAGATTGCAAAGAGGAAAATCCTGTGGTAAACAACTTCTTAATAAACACCCTGTGCTGATTTACAAAGATTAAAAACACGGGTGTATTAAGGATATATGTTTACAAATAACAAACTGTTACTTTTTGATGGAATGTAATTATGAAGAAGGAAGCATTAACTCAAACCAAACCTAAATATGTCTGTGCAAGCCAAGTTCTGTATGTTGGCCAGTCCTCTGTCCATCTTTTCTGCACAGTCCGATCCCTTTGTCCATCTCAGAGGTCTCTTGTTTTAGAAGGCCAGTATACGCAGAACATTAAGTATACTATAGGACTGATTCATTATGAAATTCCTGAAATTTTGTAGTTCATCTTACAGTTAGCTCTTCACCAATTGTTTAGTTTTTCCAGATCCAGCAGTCAGCATCAGACCACAAGAACAACAGGATATAAACAGAAGTCAGTCTGTAGCATGATTTTGAATGTGTAAGATGCAAGCGACTGGAGATTCAGAATAAAATTTTGCAGAAGAAAAGGAACATTTTGCCAAAGTAAAAACTTAAATCCCAACAGTTAGATAGAGATCTTGCCTCAAGCATTGGTGGTAAGGAACTCCATGAATTGGTGTCTGGATCATATTTCTCTCCAGAGCTTAGCGTTCCCTTGTTTTCATCCTGACCACCAAGCACAAATAAAAATCCTTCTGTAAAACAAAATGTAACATGATCTTAAGAACAGGACTCTCAAGAAGAGGACTCACACCTGCACACTGAGCAAAACAACGTGACTGGTGAGCTGTATTCTGGAATTCACCAAGAGATTCAGACCAGTCACAGGTCAGACTTCAGACTGGAGAAGGTAAAGCACATACTTAATATCTGACTCAAGTCTACCCCTGCAGGTACCCTTCAACATATTCAGTGATGCAGCAACTAGAATTTACTTAAAACATGAAATACTCCTGGAGAGACAGATGTAGCAGATTCCCACAAAACGTTGCAGGAATAGTGATTTTAAGACACTCAGATGACAGGGATTTTCACAGAATCAAGTACAGTTTTGGGCAGACAAAGGGGAAGCATGAAATAACCCCAGTGCAGTCAGTCTTGAAGAAGATATATTATTATAAGTTGTATCTCAGATTTTGAGGCACTGGTAAGTTTTCATTACATTGACTTTAGAAAGACAAAGTTCCCCTTTACCTGCTGACAATACTCCATGATTGATCCTTGGAATACTCATAGGAGCAAGTTCAATCCAGAGCTGTCTATTGGGATCATAAAGAGGACACATACACCGCATCACTGAGGTTGGTTTCCGTGATCTGAACACAGGGTGGGGAGGGAGCAAACAGAAACAGAAAGACAAAGACAGAGTTTTACGAGTTCACTGTTAACACCTCGTGTCCAAAGCTTGCTCGTTCTTGTTTTCATGTATATTCAGCACGTGGCATTTCCCTGGTAAGGAGAAGACCCCCAAACCAAACATGTAAATTGAGTTTGTACAGACTTCAGACATAAAAAGCTGATTCACTTCATTCCTACTGTATCTGCTTGGAACCTTTTTTATGAACTTTGAACAAGCTAAGAAGAACTGATAGAGAGTATTAGTAATGTTTGAGTAAAGTGATTCACAAATTGACATGCAAAATGTTACCTGAGTGGTTTACTACACTTCCATAAAGAGCTAACATCTAAATGATAAATTTATTTAAACAGGACAGAACCCTGCCTTCTGCTGCAGGGGGTACTCAAGAAAAGATAGGGATTTATTCTGTGGAACAGGAATTTTCACCTTATCTCAGGTGCACCAATAATAACTTCTTTTTTGGAACCACATCTGTTATAAACAAAACAGTTTAAAGCACACGTTCATTACTTTTAAGTTTTGTTACAGATGCTTTTCAGATCAGAAAGGTTCTGTGCCTAAGTCTATTCAGTTTAAAAAAAACCACTGAACAGTTACTGAACAAACAACCCTACTCTAAGTTTACTACAAGTGGAATGCCAGAAACAAAATAACTATTTATTGCTGAATCATTCCCAAAGGTATTTTAGGCGTGTCTGACGAACCTAAAACAAACTCAAACGACAGAGTAACGAGCATAGGTGCACATATTCTCTGCACGCCGTGTTTTCAGGCTCCGTGAGTGCCGGCACTGGGACCTGTGGTGCCGCCGCACACTTACACTCGCTCTTCCCCGCCAACGGTCACGATGCACTCGGAGTAGCCCCGGGGCTTGAAGGAGGCCAGCATGGCCTCTCCCTGCTGCGGGGGCGTCAGGGGGATGTTGCTGCACTCCTTGACGATCTCGCGGACCAGCGGCTCGCTCATCATCTGCTCGCGCAGGTACGCCGCGTCCAGGCCCGACACCCACACTGCCGACATGACATCCTTCATGTGGACCTGGGGAGGCACAGCGACACGAGCTCACCCCCAGCACTGGGGCACCCGCACGTGCAGATGCTTCCGTGCTTAGCAAGCACTTGAGAGCTTTTGATACCGGCAAGTAATAAACTATACAACACAGTGTTAGTAAGAAAATGCAGCAAGGCCTCAAAGTTTCTCTGTAAACATTCTACTTGCTTTCTCACCACATAAACAAGATTATATTGTCAAATGTCAAAATGGTGCTTTTTTTCTCATTAAATTTTATTATTAAATTATTATTTAATAATAATTTATTAAATAATAAAGGCAGCAGATGATATATCATCAACACAGTTTTCACCCTTTTACTGCAATGCCATGGTCTGCATTTCAGGCAAAATTCAATTAATTCTCTAAGATTAGTCCTGGAAGAAAGAGACCTATTTCAAGCTCCCACTGATTAGAATGAACACCCCGATTCGCACCACGTTCAAAATACAAACATTTGGATGTCCTGACCTTTCTGGATTCTGAATCATGAGAAATCCACCTGATCACCGCTTCAAAGACGTATCTTTCGTTTCCAACATTGAGCTTTTCCATCGACAGCACTTCTTTCAGTTTTTGAGGAGTCAGTTCCAAGAATTCCTCTGTGCTGCTGACATCTCGAAAGTGAGTTTCCAGATACTCTGAGGCAAGGTAGTGAACATGATGCAAACAATAGTGCAGTGCAAAGTCCCGAATACCAATACAGTTCTCAGCAGCTATGCAACCTTCTAAAAACTCACAGCAGAGAGTTTTTAAGTCTGTAAGCAGCAGGAGATCAGCTGCCTGTACCACATCTTGGATAGTTTCTTCATTTAGCCTGATCTGCAAGAATTAATTTAGAAGTTATAGCTACTATCACTCATTTTTTCCATGACATGCCCGCATTCATAACACTCACTCTCAGTGGCTGAAAAATGGAGTATTAATGCCAGTGTAAAAAATAAGGAGAAACTGATATGACTGCTAATCATTTATTAATTAACACAAGAATGGAAAGGCATTTGCTTGACAGAAGGTGTGGAGCAGAAATTTTGCTCCTGAAGTAACCAACCATAAAATTGTTCATCTCATCCAGGAACCTAAAATGAGTTTTGCTGTAACAAATAAATAATTTTTTTAAACATGCATGCAGGAATGAATTTCAAGCCAAATCTGCCTTTTCTTTTTCCGCTGAAAGTTAAACTCATTCAGCAGTCTTAGTCTGGTTCCAAATAAACCAGACACACCAACTTTAATTCCTGCTAAGGCTCCTGGCAGGCAGATCTGACAAGAGGCCAGAGAGGTGGGCACGAGAGGCAGGGAAGGAGGGTGCCTGGTGTACTGTAATGAGGTTTAGGGTTTTTTTAATACCGTACCTGCCCACTGAAGATGTAATCTAGTATCTCTTTCATGATATCAACAGAAATCCCTTCGAGTTCAATCTTGTACGTTGAGCCATCATCCTTTGGAGGATTGTAATTCAATTTTGTTCTAAGAGAAGAGAAAAGAAAAAGAGAGAAGTTCAAAATGTGGGCATTGCTTACTCTCAGTTTCTGAAGAAACAAACACTAGCTTGGGATCTCTTGAGCCACAACAGAGATGTTAAAAACCTTCCAATGTGATGGGAAAACTGTCCCTTGAATTAGCATGTAGATGTGGCCTCTGATACTGCTCATCACATTGCCAAACTGAACAAATCTGTCAGCCTTGCAAACTACCCAGGCCATCAAAGAGCTAAAGTATTTTTTATCCCAGCTCATTCATCACAAGCATTCAGAAACTTCACTCAGACCTTCCAACAGAACAGCAGCTCTGCTGACAGATGAAACACAAGAATTTGCTTTGATAAAGGTGAGAAAAAACCCAAAGCAAAACAAAACTAAAACTTTTCTTACCAAGGAAGAAATAATTAGTTAGCAGATGTGATCAGAATATTCACTGGCAGCACAAACATTTGGATTGCATTACCATTTTGTGTAGTTTATGATGTTATCAGCCTAATGCTATGCCTGGCTGTAACCAAGCCATGCACTCTCAGTTGCAGGAAACAGCCCATGTGCTGCTCAGCAGAGCTTTAAATATTCAGCTACATCAGTGGACACCTCACTTACAAGCCATTTCTTTAAACATACCAGGAGCACTGTGATGTGCCTGTGAATAGAATGATCGGGGCTAGGGGAAAAGGTGAGGAAGTAATAATAACACAGCAGACACTCTGCTTTCCACCAGCTGTCAGTGCAAACACTTCTTCCAGGAGAGACAGCTTTAAGTGTTCAAAAGGGAGCAGCATCCACCAGTCTGGTGCAAACAGCCACAACAGCTAATAAAATATAATTTTTAACATATTTGTTCACATTTTGGTCAATGAAGAATACATTATATAAAGACAAGAAAGTTCGTTTCGCTACTTCTGTGTATGTATAGTGACCTACATCTACACCACAGCACACTAAAAGAAAAGCTTTTAAAACTTTTTAACATTCATTTGAATACATCCTTAGATAGAATCAGTTTCTTAATGTGAAAATCTGTGGCTTTGCTAAGCTAAAAGTGTCCAGTTTATCACAGCCTCCTGCCATCCACACTCATGCTAAGCAAATACATAAATAGGTCTTAGCTAAGGGCAGATTCTGCCTCACTTACTCATACTGGAATAAATTAGTTCCTCACAAAATCAGCTGTAACTCACATAAAATAAAACCTTAGTCTGTAAGGAGCTATTTTTATGTGTGAATAAGGACAGTAATTTTAGTTCATCATACTTGTGGTCCTGTCTTCACATCCCTTTTCTACTCTGCAGAACACCCGGAGACAGCGGTGCTCGGGTGCCCATGTGCCACTGCACCAGGGCTGCTTCACCCTGCCTGCACAGCACCTGGCACAAGTTACAGTACAAATAACAACAACGACAACAACGTGGCATGGATTAGGAAACTGTTTACTTCCTAACACTTGGAAGGAGATTAGGAAAATTATGTGACTCCCATTAAAGCGCATGCTGCAATAGCAGGCACTGATTTACAGCTTGTCAGCTGAAAACTCCTAACCCAAATGTGCATTTCCAGCAGAATGTACAAGGTGTACCTCAACCTGAGCCATCCTTGCCCATGTGCAATGTGCATTTTTCATGTCCGCAAGCTCCAAACGAGACACAGAGCATATACACACAGAGCAATGTGCCTTTTCACTTCTAACAGAGCAAAGGCTTCTTTACACACATTTCCAAATCTATCCAAACTACCTCCATTCACACCTGAGTTCTGGGTTCCTTGGTTTGTAACGAAAGGTGCTTCTTGATTCCTAGGATGAAACTGTGTTTTCTTTTAATTTAACATAAAATGTATCAAGGCTCACAGTGTCTGGATTCCTTCAGCAGAGAAGACAGTTGGGTGATCCCTGGATCTCTCAGGTGTCAGGTACTTGTGAGCAGCTGTTATGATCAAATGCACAGCAGTATCTACACAGAACCTGGGGAGTCCAACACACTGTGGGGCTTAAAACAGGTCCAAGGCATATAATAAGCATGTTGATGCCAGCACTAATGGGGAGATTAGGGAAAGGACTCATGCTATTTATCAGTAACTTCCATCTTAGCATCACCTGTACACACCCAAGCTAAATCACCTTATTGCATGGACTTTACACTGACGCCTCCTGGTAACAAGAAAGTGTTGTTCAGAGTTTTTGGGTCTTATCAGGGTAGATGTTCTAATTACTGTGTACTTTTTCAGGCATCAATAGTTCGTAAGCTGAAAAGAAATGACCTAGGCCCTAATGCAAGGTGAAGCCAAAGCAGAAAAATAACCTTGAGAACCAAATTATTTCAGAGTTACAGACACTCTTATCTAGGCAAACATTCACGTTATGCAAATGCTTCCCAGTTCAGATTAAGTTTTGTTCCTATCATCTGTCATGGGAAGCAATAGTGATCCATCTGCCACATGATTTTCATTTGTTGGTTAATAAAATACAAGGTTATTTATTTCAGTACAAGCACTTCCGAGCTATGCCAAGAGAGCCATTCCCAAAGGCAGCTGGAGGTACTCCTTGTCACTCACGTCAAAACAGCAGGACAGCTACTGGCTGTTGGGAAGAGGGGAGGAAAAATACGATGCAAGGACATATCATAACCAGGCTTGGGGCTGGAATAGTTTAAGAAAAAGAAAATCGTGAGTCCAAATGGAAAGAAAGCTGAAGGAGGAGAGGAAAGTAGGAGGTGTGCAAGCAGAGGGCAAGGAGCCACATCTCCTCTTGCATCACCCCGCACCAGCTGTGACCTGCACTCACACCTCGCCAGCAAACTGAGGCCTGGGCATCCCTGCCACAACATACAGGGACAGAACGAGAAAGTTTCCAAACACATTTGTTCCCAGTTCAGAAAGACAATGGGCAGCACATGGAGAAGTACTTAACCCTTGCCCCCTATCAAATTTCACTTCGGAAAATAAGTTACCAGGTATGCTTAAGCAGAGGCTTTCCAATCTGTCAGCATCCCAGAAGGAGGATGCCTTCTTTCTGCCACGCTCCTCCTCAGCCTGTGATTTGCGTGGCTGAGAGCTGCAAGAGGCAACCAGCAAGCCAAGGTGCAGAGATGTGCCAGCTGCAGCACAGCTGCTTCCAACGCAGGCATGTGACAGCTTCCTACTGCGGACAACATTTCTAATTACTTTAAAAGCACTCCAAGCTGCCAAACCCGGCAGAAAAGGCTGCCTCAGTCTTCCTTAATTCGGATGGAAGACCAGAACATCAAGATCTAGAAGGAAATAACCCTCCCAGCCAACCAAAACCCCCATGAGTTGGGAGCAGAGCACAGCCGAGACAGAGCTGGAGGAAACGAAACAAGGCAACTTCTTCATCCTGTTTTCTCAAGTAATTTAATTTTGAGCAACTCGACTCCATACACGTTTTAAAACAATAATTTCCATTTTTTAATTAAGATCATGATTGTAAGTTGAAATTGCTTCCAGTAACATAAAACTGTTCTATAAATGCTCAACATCCGCCCCAAGATCTTGTGCCTCGTTAGGAGAACTGCTGGCACACACAACACCTTGAGCCAGTGGCATAAGAACAAATGGGTTGATGTTGTGTTTTGATGTTGTCTGTGTGACAAATTTAGAATCTGCTGTTCCACATCACTTAAGGAATACAATCCTAATGAGTCATCTCAAATGCTCTACATAAGGCAGAATGAGGATAAAAATTCCAGTACCTCGTCTGTATATGTAAGCAGTGTAAGCAAGGTGAATCCTCAAAATGAAATCAGGGGCTCAGGAACTGAAGTTGATACTGCTAGGAACAAAAATTCACATCTAATGACATAAAACAGATTCAAATAATAATAAAAAACAAAACCCACAAGCAAAAAGCAAAGCAACAGGTAAATTAAGACTGTCCACAGTTCTTGTTAAAATCAAGATGGATCTTCCAACTTACTATTATTTTAAAAGAGCAAAACGAATCAAAACACAACCATACTTCCAACCTTACAGTCAATCCCAGAGAAAGCACTGTTGTGGGACAGTTAAGATTTATAAGAAGCATATTGAAAAAAAAATCCATGTGTCTGAAAACTTGGTTTTCTTAACTTTTACAGCTGAAAGTTTACAGGAGAGGAATAATCACACTTAAAAACTCAACTAGACAAAACAACAAACAAAATGAAAATTCAGATTAAGAACTTGGCCACCACCAACACCACTTGCTTTCCTGAGTCAGACATAATTTTGTGGGAATATTTTCATCTTTGAAATCTCTGCCTTATCTGTAAACTATTAAGATAACTGATGTGTTTTTACAATGGTCACATAATTTATAAAGAGAACAAGAGCACGACTCTTGGAAAGCTTTAATCCTTAGAGTGCTGGTATATTGGAACCTAAACGACTCAAGAAAACACCTGTCTGCAAAGACTGTGCCCAGGAGAATGCTCCAGACCACATTCACCACAAGCAGGTTGTTGATATTTACAGCGAACAGCCATCAAAAAATCTGGGAAACAAGAGGCAGACGCTTTGGGCTTGATGCTTTGCAACACAAAACTTTTACCTGCTCTCACGTCACCGCGGTGCAAACGCAGCTCGCTGACCTACTTACACTGCAGGGTGTCAGGAACCAGACTGCAGGAGACAAGAGGGAGACACTTGTCTTTTGGAAAGGAGCTGTCTTCCCAAATTAATGATTTTGCTCCAGATTAACCACGAGGGCTGGTCTACACACACTTTGCCAGTATTGCCACACTAGCAAACGTTAATGCTCAGGTAGCAAAACTGTCCTTCCAAACTAAAGGGCAATAAAATTGGGGTTTGATGATTTATCCTTTACCTGCACCAGTGTTTTGGCCTTCTCCAGAGAGCATCAGCATTTTAAAATGAAGTTGGACCTCCAACAAATGTTTCCAGCAAAGACATGCACCAAACCTAAAACACGCTCACAAGGATGACTCAGTCTCAAAAATGGCAAGTAAGTACTTGGAGATTTTGCAGCACTAAGGAGAAAACAAAAAATCTGCTTTTGATGCAAACATAAGGTCAATGTAGTCTGCTCGTCTGGGCTTCCTTATGTAGGTTTGAGTCTTTCAAGTACAAGCTCTCCATGGTAAATCTAATTAAGTCCTACTTAGGACTGACCATTTTAATGGTGAAGTTTTTCATTTGTCTGCCTTTATCCCTGCAACGTTTTCTCCCACAAAGGCTGGTCTTTCTACATGCAAGAAAACCCCTTAATAATCACATTATTAAACAGGTCAGACATAAAAACATGATGCAGCAGTTCACTCCACCCACCGCCATCCTCCAAAAAGATATTTTACAACCAAATCAGAAGGTTTCCTTTGAGGTCGCACCCTGGCCTTTAGCACCACACATAAAAGTCTTCACCACACCCTGCAAACGGTGCCAGCTCTCAGAGGATTTTGGCTATGCCTCTCCTACATCTCTCCTATGTCTCTCTCCTTAAGATTATCTGTAACTCCAACCTCACATCTCAAGGCAAAGGAGTCCATCTAACAGCTCAGCACAAAAACTTGCAGAAGTTGCTTTGTTTGCTTTAAGAGAAACAAAACCTACGATGTATAACTTAGATTTTTCCAACTATTGAAAAGTTTAAGTCAGGCAAAAATGTGGCTTTCCCCACTTCCATAAGAAAGGAAACAAGGCTATTCCTTTAGCAGCAGCACAGGGGACATGTACAGGGCTCATGGGCTTTGCTCAATGAAGAGCTTGTTTACCATGAAAATCTGAAATTACCCTGATTACACTGAGCTCATCCAGAGCTAGACTGTAATCTAAATTGGAAATCTACCCTCAACCAGAGTGTCTTGCCTAAACATGTGAGTTAGCCCTAAGTAGACAGAACACACACTCAACAAACTGTGCCCAAGGACGGACCCTGGGAGTTCTCAGCAGCACCAAGGACTTGATGTTTCATTTCACTTTGGGTTTCTTCGGCCAGCATGGAAAACAACCAAGCAACTGCACCAGTTGAGCTTGCAAGGCAACAAACAAGTCAAACACAAGCAATGCAGATGAGCTGCTGGGCACCTGCGGTTCGTGCACCTCGTGCACGGCACGAAGCACAGCTCAGGCTCATCTGTGATGTGGTGGAGCAGACCTGGTTCAGCAGCCAGCTGTTCATCTGTGATGGACCTTCCTCAGACAGAAACACCCGCCACTGGGTTTAGAAAGGTGGTTTGGCTTTGGTTTTCTTCTGCTCCACCTGACACTCGAGTCCACTCACTGAACTGACGATTCCCAGCAGTGTTACACTTTTCAGGCAGCAGTTTGGAACTAGGGCTTCCTCAGAAAAACAAGGAAGACATTTTTGAAATAGAGTTTTAAGCCAAGAAATGAAGAGTGTCTTACTTGAAATATGTCTTCTTTCAAATTAACTCTGCTTTTAAACTTGTTAAAAATGCTTTCTTAGAAGAAACAAGTACAGTGCCATATCTGTGCTGCTGAATTTGCTGTTAAATATATTCAAGAAATGCAATGCTGTGTAGCATGTGTCTAATAACCCAAATATTCCTGTAACTTACTAATATTATTGTTTCAAAAACACCAATAGATCTGCTGGGAAAACCTGGATTAACCGGATTTTTATACCTCACTTGTCCTTACAGCACATGAGAGGAATAAGCAACAGAGTCAGAGAAAAATCTTCATAATTGCTGGTATGTATGAAGTCAAATGGACAAAATTGTAAGTGCATGAGTAGTGTTGTGGAACAGCTGGAAGATGTTTGGAATCCAACTGAGGGAAGCACCAGAATTCTGGATTTGCCCAGAGCTGGAAAACACAGATCTGCAAGACTTTCACAGAAAGCAATGACACGGCCGAGAGGAAAAAGGAACCAGGAACATGGATTTCATCAGCACAGGAGTCTCCAACGCAGAGCACTCACCATGTCCATAAACAAGAGCTGCACCAGGCAGCCCACATCATCCAGGGGATGTAAACCAACATGCCTGAGGACATAAACCAGCCACTAACCACATGGTATTAAGGACATATTTCTTTGATAGGCAACAAGGAATTTCAGAGCTGTGCATAAGCAGTGATTTATTTTGGTTTTTTGGAAATATTAAGCCGTGGCAAAGATAAAATACAAGAGGCAAAGACAGGAGTGGAGACTCCTCTGTGCATGGGTAGCACTACACTGGTACCCAGTACCAGGACAGAGAGAAACTTCTGTGCAATATTCAGAATAAGAGTCTGAACAGAGAGTGAAGAAACAAATCCTTTCAAACCATTAGTTACGGTTCGTATTTGTCAGTGCACACCAGGAAGTGCCTTTAGTAACTGCAGCCGAGATCAACACAAACAAAACAGGTTCAAAGAATTAAAAAAAAAACCACTGCCAAAAAAACCAAAACACAAATCAGGAATTTCAGACTCATCAGCTCCAGACACATCAGCAACTTCAGAGCAGCCCTGTTCCAGCCACAAAATACATTGTAAAGCAAGCAAAAAAAAAAATTAATAAAAAAGGTTCTTTTAATAATAAAAGTTTTGCCAAACAAGGCAATTAACGCAAGTGTAAAGGCAACCTACAGAGTATAAATTACCCAGACATCCCAAGCAGCCCCATCCTGCCACACCTTCCATCCCAGCTCGCCTCTTACGTCAGGCACGCAGATGAGCTGCGCGTCTCCAGATACAAAGAAAGGACAAGAAATTTCATCTCTAGTTCTCCTGGGTAAACAAGATGCTCTGATTCCCAGTTCTCCCTTTGCCTGACGTGTAGCAGCAGCCCAACTGTATTTTTTTACTATTCTGGGCTGGGTAAGATCCTTATGGCTTCTTCCCTTCAGGCCATCTCTAGGGGCTTGTTGGAGCAGGAATATAATTAACAACTCCCCATTCAAGCCTGGTATAGTGACTTCTAAATCCCTTTTTAAACCATAAACTTTTAACATACCTTTATCACTGTTGCCCCTCAACTGCCTATCCAAACATAACACGCATGTAGGCACTTCTGAGTTGTGCCAGGCAGAGAGTCTCTGGCCAAGGCAACTATTTTGATTTATTGCCTCTCAAAGTTACAGAGACTTTACAACTCAGCTACCACTAAAACATAATAGGTAGCATTTCAATTAATTTTTTTAAAAATCAAAACCAAAACAAAACCATGCCTAATTTAAAAAGCAGCTTACAAAGTCTGGAAGCAAATTCTGGCCTGATCTGTTCCTGACTTCCTACTGCCAGGGCAGCCTCCAAAGCTCCCAGGAGACTGCCAGAAACAAACTTCTCAAAAGCAGCCTTGAAGACAACAATGGCTTTAGAGCCCTCCTCGACAGTGCAGTCACCACAACACTGCCCTGCACACCCAGTGAAGAGGGAACAAGCCCTGGCACAAGCACAGCATGATTTGGTTAAACCAAAGCTTGGGAGAACAAGGTCCTGACAACCAAACAGCTCCCAGCTCCAGCTCCCATTTGTGTTCCTGACTTCAATACTTGTCCCAAGTTGAAGAAAAGTTTTAAAACACTACAAAAGGTCTCTAGAAATGTCAGTAAGAACCAAACAGGTACCAGCAAGTAAGCAGCAGAAGCTACTGGCATGTGTTGGCTCCTACTTGACCTTGCCGTACAATATTCATCGTCCAGCAGGTGTAACAAGAAGTGCCCAGTCACACCTCCAGGGTGCAGGAGGGACATCCTGTCCCACCTCCCACAGCAGCACTCATGGAGGCTCCCAGCCACACTCGCACAGGGATGGAGTCTCAGCAGGCTCCCCTCGTGACAACTGCAAATGCGCCAAGTGCCAGCACACAGAGGAAAGGGCAGGAGGTCAGTGATGGGGGGCACGTCCCCCCACATCTCCATGGAAATCTATTTCAGCATTGGCCATGGCTGTGCAGGGTCTTACAAGGTCTGCAGTGTTTTAGGGATGTCAGAAGGTTGAAGAGGACAAGTGAGAAGATGCAAATGCTGTCAGGTTATTTCTGACCAAAACCCATTTACAAGCAGTACGGCTATTTATAAGTACATAAAAGTAATGCGAACTTAACCTTACGCTTACATTTTTGTTTAGTTATATTATGCTCATCTGGAAAAAGATTTAAATATGATTACTGGTCCATTACTGAGTTTGAAAAGCCTTGGGGAACAGTATAGAACACATACAGCCATCTGTAATCTGCTCACGCAGATGTGTGAAAATCAAAGACAAAACTTGCTGAGGTAACAAAAACGTCTTAATTCAATTTGTAATGCAGCAGCACAATCCCTGCATAACAACATTAAATTTGTCCAAGAATATGGGCTTAAATATCCTCTTTGTTCAGGTAGTTCCCACATGCTCCCTGTGATCCAGGGAAGCAGACAGTAAGCGAGCAAAATATAAAGAGTTGCAAGTTTCAGCTGGCCAGGAACGACTCATGCCAGACAGTGACAGATCTGTTCGGATGGGAACATCTGCTGCTGCTGCTGAGGATACCAGGAATGCTTGGACTCAATCTATCCTATAAAAGGTTGGTGGATCTATGCCACAACTCAGGCCAAACTTACCAGCGCAAGCACGGTTTGCTGGGGTAAAAGCCCTCTTAGCTACCGTAATTTGCACCAGGCTCTCAAACTAAATAAATTAAACCAGGGCGATGTATCTACATTAAGGCAATTGCCAGGACAAAGAGTGCTACCAAAAAAAGTGCAGGTTTCTGGCTGATTTGTTACAGAAGAGAAGACCAAGAGCTAACCTGGCTCGAATATAACTGCTCTGGGATGCACAGCAACATCACCTTGAGCCAAACCATGCTTCATCCTGTGCTGGTTTCTTCCTGAGGAACCCTCCTTTTCTCAGGCTCAGGAACATACCACAAGATGTTAGAGATATGCAGGGAGACTTCTGTGCTTTGTAAATGGCAGGATTTGCTCCAGGGGCACACAGAGGGATTAGATAAACCTGTATATAAAAGGGAATTCTGTAGGAATTCACACAACCATCCCAGACCTCACTGCCCTGAGAGAGCTACAAACCATTTGGCATTAAGCAGTTGAGGCAAGACCTCAAGAAGCAAACTACCACAAAAATTAAAATTCTTACTGGTCCCACAGACTGAAAATTGGAAAATGAAACTGGCCTTTATTATTTTTCTGTACTTGCAGAAGCCACCCTATGGATCAGACAGGCAGTGGTACCCAATGACATCAATAACACTTCCACGTGTTTCTGTGCCCCATCAGGTCTTGTTTTCTCTCCCCACTGAAGCTGCTATCTTCGAGCTGCATGGATAATCCAGTTGCCAAAGAACTAGTGGGAAAACACATCACTATAATTTACAAGTGTCCTACTCATAACCAGTCAGGCAAACAGCTTCCATGCAAAACTAAAAAACAGGTAACGCTCCTCTCTCTGTGGCTGCACAAATCCTTCAGCACACACAGACTCTGCTCACACCCAACCACCCCCTCACAAAGTCCATGCCTACTTATTTTCCTACTCACACCCTAAACTAGGCATTCATGCAAACCCTACAGTTTCTGAACTCGCCCACCAACTTGCCCACAGCCACAGCACATAATGACACAGCCAGACACTGAAAACACCACATCAACTCATACTTCCACTGCTTCACTTCAGGCTTCATGTAAACGCCTATTTTTATTCCAAGCTTTACTTCTGAAATTACTTAATGGATTTTTCTGAGCTTTATATTGGAATTTTTCAAATGGGAGCAACCTGAATCAATCAGCCTTTGGAGACTGTAACAGCCTATGGCACCAGAGCTTTGGAATCAGCTACCCTTAAAATACAGGGGCAAGAAATTCTCGTGTCTCCTGCAAAAACTGTTTAAATAGAGGCCTAAACTGATTTTCTTTGAAAAACCAACACTCAAAATAAATGGGACTTGCACAGACTAGGTACAAGGTGGAGATTAATTTCATCTCCAAGAAGAGCCACTGAAACATTATCCTTGGCTGGAAACTCAATGCTCCAACATTGGCAACCTACTTGACCAATTCTACCCAATGTGAAGACCAGCTGGACTAAGAGAGAGATCCTGGAGTGATAAAAAGAAGAGAGACAGGCAGCAAGGAAAAATTAGGCTCTGCAAAGGTAGGTAACACAAATGTGTTTCCTAATGTGCCATTCAAGAACTAGGTACACGTATTTTTGGTACTTCACATCTTGAAAGCCTGAGGAGAAGACATGAGTAAGCTTAAAAAAAAAAAAACCAACCCCACACTTAATCATATTTATATATTAATGCATGTAACCTACTTTCACACATAGTTAATGAGTTCCTTCATGAGATTTGAACCTGAACAATTCTGAGTTTAAAAAAACCACAACTCTAATGACTACAAGTTTTGTTGCTAATGTAGTTGTGTCTGGAGCTCTTATTCCTCACACACACTTAACCCATGTTTCCCCAGTACATTTTTCAGAGATTAACAAAATGCAACACTTAAAGATGAAACTCTATGAAAAGGCACTTCTCCATAGGATAATCTACAGTATCTTTTAATTAAATATTTTTTTCACAGTAAAAAATTTGACATTTCCTGTAAACTCATGCTGCTGTAACAGTAGAACAGCAGTTTTCCCAAGGACATGACCTCTTACCACCTACAGCAAGTCTTCTGAAACTTAATGTCAGGCATATGGTCATCTAAAATATGATGGCCAATGACCTAAAAACCATTCAGGCATTCTGAAGAGTATGAATCAATGGCTCATTTCTATTTCACATCTTTAATTTCTTTCAACACAGTCTTCCAAACCTGCTTCTCAAGACAAGCAGTGACAAAAAATTATTATTAGTACATAGGCTCCATCACGTTCTTTTTGCAAATTCTTGATGATCTTCCTTCTCTATGTATTTTATTTCATTTTATATCTCAGCACTGCTATCTCAGTTGGTGCAGACAACTGTTTCTTTAAGTCTATGCATGATCACTGCTATTTAAAAGTTATTCACAGCCTCATATTCTATTTATTTTTAGTTTATTTTTGTACTTGAGAACGTTGAAGTCGTACTACAATGGTCACCCAAAATACCATATTGCCTAAAAGCAGATGATACGACACTGCAGAAGATGGCATTTTTTCAGAGTGTAGCATAAAGGATCCCCATCCTCACCTAGCACAAAAATGTAAATTTTATGACAACTTCCCAGGAAGCAGCAGCTGGAAGAAATGCCCGAACAGTACAAAAAGTCTGCTACAGATTTATGATAATCCTGTGTTTAAATGGTACTGAAGGTCTGCTCCTACTTTACACATGAAGACAAAACAAATGTCTTTATTACCTGCAAATGAGTGGACTCAAAAACCCTTTGAAATTAACCACTTGTACATTTTGTTTACCCGCTCTGACATGCAGATAGGTGCCACAACATCTCGTGGAGGGTATATTCTTTTCACCTCATGTCACTGGGCTTGTCAGCACTGAGTGTGATGGGGTTCAAACTGGTGTCAGCAGGACTCTCCATGACCTGGGTTTCCCTGCACACATAGCCCAGGAGCAGCTGTTTGCCAGCACCTCAGAAACCATGACTGTGCTAATGCAGCTCGTCCTCCCCAGCACTCACTGTCAGTGGCACAGTTCTCACTGCACATGCTGGTGACACCCCTGCCAAGGGCTGCCAGCGATCCTGGCACGGCCAGGCTTTGTCCCTCTGGCAATTTCCGAGTGATGTTCTTAGATGTTGTGGGGGCACAAGTGATGGGGAGACAAACCTGTATTTTTATTTTTTAATTTAGAAGTCAATGTACTTCAGAACCCATGACCACCACCTGGAGCCCTGCCTTGCTAAAAGACATCAAGGAGGAAAAAAATGATGCTAAAGTGCTGACTCGGTGTGGCCGAGGGACACACACAGCCCAGCACCGCACAGTGCCCCTGGGATGCTGCCCCTGGGCCGGACACCTCCCTCACCAGCCTCACAGTTAATTCTTTAGGGGTTTCTTGTTCACACCAGGCACTTGGCAGCAATTAAGGTGTCGGGGTGATTTTTCCCCTGGTGGGTGACACAGCCTCTCAGAGCTGGGAGAAGCAGCGGTGCGATGCCGAGAACACGACGGCTCCTGCGGAGGGGCCCGGCGGTACCTGCCGGAGGCAGGGAAGCAGGGAAGGAGGTGGCCCAGCCGCTGCTCCCACAGAATCACAGAATAGCTGGGGTTGGAAGGGACCTCTGGAGATCACCCGGTCCAGCCCCTCTGCCAAGGCAGGGTCACCTGGAGCAGGTGACACAGGAACGCGTCCAGCCGGGGTTTGAACGTCTCAGGAGAGGAAGACTCACACCCTCCCTGGGCGCTCGGGCCAACTCCGGGCCGAGGCGCACCCGGGGTCCGCAGACCGCCCCGCCGGCCTTCCCTGACTCCTTGGTCCTCACACGCCGCGGATCCCGCTCCTTACATAACCCCGGCCCCGCTCCCCGGAGCGCGGCCCCTCCGAGCGGCCGCCCGGGGGCTGCGGGCCCGGCCGTACCTGATGTAGGGGCTGGCGGCCGCCAGGATGTTCTTCTGCACCGGGATCTCCTCGCCCTCCAGCACCAGGTGCGCGTCGCAGAACCGCGTCTCCTCCCGGAACGAGCTGAGCGCCCGCAGCAGCCGCGCCGGGTGCTGCGGGTCCGACACGGCGCTCGGGCCCGACATGGTGCTGCTGC
>VZTF01001216.1:3172227-3234663 GCA_013397755.1 Cnemophilus loriae
AATGTCACTGCAGGAGGTCCAGAGAAGGGAACGGAGCTGGAGAAGGGGCTGCAGCACCAGGAGCGGCTGGGGTAGCTCAGCCTGGAGAAAACGGGGTTCAGGGGGGATCTTCTCGCTCTCCACAACTCCCTGGCAGGAGGATGGAGCCGGAGGGGGTCAGACTCTTGTCCAGGCAGCGAGCGACAGGACAAGAGGAAAGCTGCGCCTTAAGCTGTGCCAGGGGAGGTTTAGGTTGGATATTAGGAGGAATTTCTTCCCCAAAAGGGTGATTAGACATCGGAACGGGCTGCCCAGGGAGGTGCTGGAATCACGATCTGCGGAGATGTTTAAGGAAAAGCCTGGAAGTGGCAGTCGGTGCCATGGTCTGGGTGACACAGCGGTGTTTGGTCATAGGTTGGACTCGATGATCCCAGAGGCCTTTTTCCAATCTAATTGATTCTGTGATCCTGTAAAACTGGCCTTTTATTTATTTATTTGTTCCCTTACATGAGCTGTGGGTAAATGTTACTGGTGTAGGCACAAGGAAAAATAAGAGAATGAGAATAAAATACAGCAAGACTCATTGTGGCAGTGCCCCTTTCCACAGCTGCCCACTGGAAATGTGGCCTTTTCCAGCAAAAAAGATCTTCTTTAGGACAGTTCACATGGTAAATTTTAGGCCATTTATTATCGTGCTTAATTGCACACTAAAAGATTACTTGATCCCATCTGCTTTCTTAACAGCATCCAACATTAAAGCAGTGGAACTATTTGCACGGAGTGAAAGTGTTTCACAAGCTGTGATCTGCTCTAAAACAGACACCCAGCCAGTGCTGCCGGGAGGGACCAGCACAGCAGCTCACCGTGTTCCCTGCGCTGACAGGCACAGCAGCACTGGGATCTCCCAGCCTCTGGAACACCCAAATGGATGTCATGCTGCACATCCCTTCCTTGGGAAAATAACGTTTTCAGAGGGCCTGATCTAGTAAAGCTGTGGTGGGTCACATGCTTTTATTACTTTTAGTGCTTGCATTTCAGTGAAACGTAACAAAGTTCTATCATTCATTCAGTTTGATGGTGTCTCCAAATCATTTTACCACATGGAAAATGAATTAGGGTATCTGGAAGTGACCCTGTAGGAAAGAGAAATTAATGCCTTCACAAAGGCAGCCTTGTTCTTTCCAAGCTGGACACAAGGCTGGTTTGTTCTGCAGATGGAGACTGGGACATCCTCACCCATCACCCAGCAGTCCAAACCCTGCACCCAGGCCCTGGGTGAAGAGTGTGCTCAGCCCTGCTGGGGCTGGGCTTGGCAGCTCAACCTTGGTGAAGTGCTCCCTGGCTGGAGAGGGGTCACGGGGAGGAGCACCGTGCTCCAGGTTTGCTGTGCAGCTCTGAATAAGAGTTTTGGAAGCAGAGGATGTAGGACAGAAGGCCCAAACCCACAGAAATGTGCGTGAAACACCAGCGGCTCTGCAACACTTGTTGTCATAAATACCCATTTATAAGTACTAGAAGGCCGCTTTTTCTTGCGTGGGTGTGATTATCCAGGATGTCAGGTGTAGGTTGAGGATCCAGAGGACACATTCCCAGCTCTCTTTGAGGGTAATGAAGGCAGAGAGCACACTGCTCCTTGGCTCCAGGTGAAAGATGTGTTTTGTTTGTCATTAATACTCAGGTAATTGCAGAGCCAAGGGAGCAGTGGTTTAAATTATTGCGAAAGCTGTCATTCAGTGGCCTGGTTACTCGAAAATAAAGGCACCGCTGTGTTTTCCTGCCTCCTGCACAGATTGTTACAGGGGAAAACATTGTTGCACTTCTGGTTTTTAACTTGTCCTCGTAAACACTGTTTCTGTTTCCTCCTGCTGCCTACCTGGGTCAATGGGACAAGGTGTAACAGATAATATCCACTTCCAGAGCACAAATTACTTGGTATACCTTGTTATTTGTTCCATTTAATGAAAGAATTAACAAAAAAAACCCACCCTAAACCAAAACAACAACAAACCAAACCACTCTGTCGAGGTCCATTTGTAGCATCTCTGAGGTAATTAATTATATGTATGCATACCCGTGGCCTCATTCTCTCACTCAACTACGTATTTTTCTTTTAATGGAGATACTTATCTTTACTATTTTTTATTTGCAGTCACTCCATCTAGATTTGGGTTAAGTCATTATTATAATAATTCCATGAATTTTGCGGGGCTAATTTATGACTTAAATTGGTGCAAAAGAAGAATCAAACTTTTCTGGCCCTTGAGATTTCATTCACAGCGAAGGGTGTCAAAAACAAACCAAATGACACTCGTCAGCACGTGCCACGTTACCACATCAAAAAAACCCCACGAGCCTTGCAGCCACTTGGCAAAGCATATCTGCATTTCCCCTTGCTTCTGTCAGCCTGGAAATGGTAGTGTGTTACCATACTCAGGGTAAGTGTTTCATCAGATTGGTATTGCAACCACTAAAAACATTCTTGAACAAATTTGTGATTAGCTGTATGGTTTTATTCCTATTGTCTCTGCTGCAGGAGGATACTGGGATTAGCAAATGCAGATTTACATCACTGTTTTTCTCCTCAGGTTAACTACAAACTTAATGCTAATCAAATCCTGTGTAGTACTGACCAAGGGAGTATGGCACATCTCATTTTAAAAAATCGTACCCAAGACAAGTTCTTATCATTTATTTTCTGCATTATTTCTACATGAATGTAAATAAAACATTTATTTTCTTGGACACTACAGGTTGTTTTTATGATGAGTGTTCCTCTGTCCTTTCATCTCTACCACTAAGAATTAGCTCCTCAGAAGCTGAGTAACCCCTGTATCCAAACCCATGATCATCCAAAAACACAACCCTATGAGTAACACAGAAGAAATTCTGGAGACAAACTCTTAGAAGGAAATCTACAACAATGGTTAGACTTTTGATTCATTGCCACCTTGTAAGTCCAGAAATTATTTGTGGACTTTTGTTAAGTCCAAGCTTTTTCAGATGAAAAGAAACAACCCCAGAGCTGATGTTTTTTGCCAATATCACAAGTCAGTCTTGCCTTCCAGTACTGGTTCCATATTACTTACAAAAATGGAATTCAATTTCTTACTTATAAGATAACATTCTATTAAATACTAATGGTAATATGCCTTGAAAACTCTGAAAGTGACTATTTCTGCAGACACACCATACTGAAGTGCTTATTTCCGTTTTATGGAACATGTAAACCTTTGAATGCCCAAAACTGCATGTTTTAACTAGATCTGACAACAGTGTTGGGTTTTTTTACACTAAAAATAGCCTGTATATTCTTTAACCTAACTAAGTGCAGAGACTTAAGCAGAGAAATAGAGGTCTGGTTGTTACAGAGCAGACAGGAACCGTGGAACTGTTGGTTCAGTTCCTGCTCTGCCATAAACACCTTAGGTAATCACAAGCAGCCAAAGCCCAGATTCTCACGTGGTAGGGAGGTAATAAATGACAACAATTCCATTCTGTTTCCTGCCTGTGAAACACTGTGAGCAGCACAGGCACTGAGAGAATGTGTGTGTCAAAGTGAGAGGTACCTGAGTTGTGTGGTGGTACAGACAGACCAGATGAACACCCAAAATGGATGGACGTGCACCTGGTTTTCTCCATCAGTAAAGATGCCTCCAACAGCAAAGATATCTACAAGGAGAAAATCCAATTCAAAGCAAAAAAAGCTCTCACTTAAAGAAAAGTCAAAACCTCAAATCAGGAATACACTCGGGGGGGTAAGAAATGCCATTTCCATGACACAACCAGTCACATTGTGCTTGGCACTTGAACTTTATGTTGAAATGTGATTTTCAATTGTGACTGTGAGTGAAAGTTGTGCAACTTTTATTCGGAAGCATCTGGTACAGGCAATGATAAACACATGTGAGAACATGGATGCTCCTAAGCAGACATAAAGCAAATGCTTAGTTATGGCAGTAACAGCTTCTAGTTTCAGCTGCTGTGGGTTTCAGATGAGGCCTAAATTAGATCTTTCCCTAAACTGTTTGTTGCACGTGTGTGTCTGAGTTCTGCTAGAAATACATAATTCACATACAAACTGCTATTAACAGAGACCAGTAGCAATATCAAATACTACAATTCTTCTCATCTTTTACACAGTGTAATCATCTAATTACATGAAATGCCATGGCAGATAATCCGCCCAAGGAAAACAGATTTAAGTACAATGTGCTTAAGATTGAATGTCACTAAAGTATAATTGAATGCTACATGTAACCATGTATTCTTGGTTACTTGGTTTTGTCAACATAAAAGTGAAAAATACACCATGAAATTATTAGAAAAGCTGGGGGGATTTAGGTTCTGGATAAGAAAAATGTAGCACCTCAGCATAATACTTTGGTTATGGTAGAGGTTAAGAAATCAAGCACCAAGAAAATACATTGCCATGAATTATTGGTATCATAGTAGATAGTTTAACACGAGGTTTTCTGGCAGGAGACAACTTTCATTGTCAGCTGCAGTCTTGCAACAGCCCGTGGAAGTTACATGACCTGCAGACATGTGTGACTCAGGCCATGAGTCACCCTATGAATACAGTACCTCATTTGCTCAGAAAGTTTTATTCTACTCAAATAAAACATTTCTTGTTACCTTTGTCTCCTATTCCCTGCCCCACAAGCTGTATTCAACATTAGCTCTTCATACTGGTAATTCTTCTTTCAGAATAGTGATATACCAATTGTGCACACAATAATTTGTAATAAAGTAATTTCTATGTCTTTTAAGAGATTATATATAGATATTGAAAAGGTTATAATTAAACATTTCTTATCATAAGAGAAGGCTGTTCCTGAAGGATATTATCACACATAGAGTAGAAGTTTGTGCCAGCCTATGCAATACGACAAAGACATTTTACTCAGTCTCAGTTTTCACATCTTGCTGTGGTATAAACATTCCATGCAGATCCATATGCATTCCCACACTTACTATGGCTCGACCTAGCTCTGTGAATGTTTTAGCATCCAAGATGAGTAGGAAGGGTGGATCCTTTGGATCAGTCTTCAAAACACAGGTCAGAACAATGCCTGTGACATACAAATGGAGAATTAGAAACATGTAGAAGTTTCACTAAGCAGAAAAGATAAGCTCATCTCAAAGTGGAAGCATCAACCCAACTTTCTTGACCAAGAATATTGAAACTTGTAAGATTTAATACAGAACTCATGTAACCCCAGCTTTCAGAACATTGTCATTGTTTTACCATCATCCTCTTCTTTTGCATCAGGGCTGGGAACAAATATGGGCTCAGATGGCCAGCAGTCATCCTGTCCCCAGTGGAGTGTTTCCTTTGTCTGGGTATTAAATTTTGCAATCTAAATAGTTGTGACAAGAAAAAAAAAATGTCAGTGACCCTGACAGTGGCTTTTTCCAAAAGTACAACATAAACAGACTGCTGGCAGGGGGGACCAATGCTGAGAGTTAAGGCAAGTATTGTCATGAGAAAAAACACCTGGAAAATGTTAAATTTTGGAGGCACATTTTGCGGCTGCATAATCACACAATGTTCTTTTAATTTCATTTCACTAGATCCCAATTGCACCTTTCATTTATGGGCATTTAGTAGTTCACAAATGCTAACAGATCACAAGAGATCCTTCACTGTAAGTAATGCCCCTCACTGCAGAGAGTCCAAGACACAGAATATTTAAGTGACTTGTGCCAATTCACTGAGATTCTGCAGTAAAGCAGGAAACAGGATTTAAACTTGCCATTTCCTAATCCTGTAAATTATTCTCCTTTTATTGCTACTTCCATATTTCTCAAGGCCTTCTGTTGTGCAGTAGGGTACATATGCCAGAAGAAAGGCTGTTCCTAGTGAGATGTAAAGATCAAACCAGTGGGGCAGACACTGATGTTTACTGAAGGAACAGAGTGTGGATTTTCATCCCATTGAGTGGCCAAAGCAATGGTCAGAGGGGATGCCTGGCATTTTCAGTTCAATTCCATTAAGGCCTCTTCTCTACCCATAGAGGTGCAGTTCTATTCTTTTCCATTTTGATCTTCAGCCCAAAAATACGTTTACACAAAAGTGAAACTATTCGAATTACTGGAGGAAGAATTTGAAAGAATTCTCTCTTCTAGCCAACATGACAGCACTTTCACTGACAGACTTTACCTAAGGATTAGGTTGTTGTGCTTGCATTCATTAAACTGCAACTGATGTGAAAAAAGATCCTCCTACCAGCAATTTTTATAATACTTCAGTCAAGCAGAGATTATCTACACCGTAAATCACGAACTTGCAGATTTGTTTGAGTTATTGTCAGATGTGCTGCAATAAATTTTCTTGCATCATGCAGAAATCCAGCTTTATTTTGCAATCAGTTCTGGTAATTATGTGCAAGAACCAACAGTGACTTCAATTTGTGCTGCCTTGTAGTCACAGAACAAGAATTGTAAAGAGTGAGTTTGTCCGTATAATACTCATACCTTCAAATAGAAATAATTTTCCTTTTAATCTATTTGTACTCTAGGCTGTCTCCTGGCAACATTCACATATAAACAAAGCATTTTCTATCTCTAATAGAGAAATAGCCAGCAAAATATAAAAATTTCCCCAAAATTAGATATTGTTTTAATATTTAAAATTTATTGGGTACTGTTGCAATATCTTATTTTTCTGTTAGGCTTCCTAAAGGGAAAAAACCATAATATATATACATGCATCTAATACTTCTTTTTCCTACTCTGTCCTTTGTAGTTCTCAGCACATCACAGAAGGTTCAGCTCAATTTAGCAGAAAAGTGAGGGTCTCAGTAACTCTTCAAGAGACTTTGTGGGAATATAAAGCTGGAGGAAGAAGCCTGAGTTTATTAATACTTTATGAGGGAAATGGTACAACACGAACTTATCCTTATGAGAATTTAGGCATTTCATGTTTCTTTGTGTGTGAGTGACCCACCAATAGGAAAACACTGATTTTATAAATGTTAATGATACCTTTGTGGGAACTGGACTGCTCTGGACTTTTGTTGCAAAGACATAATTGTATTTTTTGCCATTATAGTCATAGTTGATGCGAGGCAGTTCCATCCCTGCATAAAATAAAGTTCAAGACTTAGGAATAAGACAAGAAAAAACCTCAAATGTACATCTATATAGACACACCAATCTTCGGGAAGTTTTGCCCTATGAAAAACCTTGACACTACTTAATAAAGGTGTTGCATAGACTTTGTATGTCTGAATTTCTAAGAAGCTGAAGATGGGTAACAACATAACTAAGCCAGGGTTGTTAGTTCAAAAAGCAACAATTTTTCATTCTTAGGGATTCATTAGACCGGAATTTGTTAGGGTTTTTCTGGTTTGGGTTTTTTCTTTCTTTATAAATACATGACGTGAACAACTGGGATAGAATTGGAGGCTACCATTCTAAAAAATTACTTTCACCTTAGGTAATTACATATTTACATATTGCTGTTATTATCGCCTGATAAAACGTTAAAAACCCGCTTTCAAGGACAATCTTTATAAAATGCAGCTAAACCTGAACTACCACTTGTAACAGATTTATTTAACTAAAATTACTCTTATAATAGGTAGATTTGCAAGCCACATTAACAGTTGTGAGATCAGACTTGGAATCCTGTATTAATACAAAGCTGATGTAGTACCAGATATTTAAAGGATGTGTCTCACCTTCACATAGTATTTCAGGCTGGCAGTAGATGCTGCCATCTTTCTCCTTTACAGCAGTTGCAGTAGAGGGAAGTGTGACTAAATTAGAATCCACCTCAGCATCCTGAAAGAGATAAATGCTGAAAAAGTCATGGATCTCTAAAAATATGCTCCTAATTTAGGTTTTTCATCAGGTTTGATATTAATATTAACAATTTGGGGATTAAACAAATAAGCTTCAAGAAGAGCCTTCTTACGGCATTTTAGATTCTGAGGTTTTCGTTAGAAATCTTGTTGCTCTCAGAGTATTTTATTATCATATCAAATAGTTATTTTGAATCACACTGAGTCCTTAGAAATGTTTAGATATACATGGCTATGGTCCAGAAGTATTACAAATTTGATAATTTAATGAATTAAGATGGGTTTCAAGGAATGAGGTATCAAATTCCCACTAAAAGTCACCAAGGTTAGGTTTTTGCACCTGCTAAAAATCAAGTGCAAAAATAGGTGTGATAAAATCTTTGATGTCCTACTGCTGAATTCTTAAGATTGCAGAACAGCTCGTGTGATTCAACACATCCTTTGTCGTTGCTGCAGAGCTGTTTTTGAGACAAGAAGAGAGCAGCAAGGTTCTAGGATGTAAAAAGAAAAGGTAATAACCATTCCAAAGGTATCAGGCAGAAACTTGCCCAAGTTGCTGGGCAGTACAAAATCTTCCCTGCAAACAGTGATGTAAAGTGATGTTTTAAATTAAACTGCAAGATAAAATCTTTTCTCTTCCTGCTATATATCACACTTAAACGAAATCTTCTAATTTTAATAGAACCATTGCAACAGTTGGGAGCGTGCGTGTATTGTATGTGGGCTTCCAGTGATGTGGAAGAAACAGATTGTGCAAAACCTCATGCATGCCCTTGCAGTTAACAGCCAAGTGGATATATCTGCTTCTATTTGATGGCATTTAACAAATAATCTCATTGGTAAGAAAATGACATGCTCTCCACAGCTCTGTTCTCCGTCGTGGATGGTGTCAGAACTAGGATCCACATAACCACGTCCACCTGCCTACTGCCATTTCCCACAGGACATACAAAAACCAAACCTCCTGCACACTTTGGGTACCACAGAATCAGAAATTTGCACGTAAGGGCTGACAACTAATAATTCACCCGTTATTCACACCGATGTATTTTAAATTACTGATCAAAACCAGGTTAAAAAGTCATTTTCTTTCTACCTTGTCATACTGCAGAGGAACCACAAATCGTTTGCAGGTTGGTATGGAGATAAATTTGGTGTTCTCCTCAAAGCCTTTAACCAGGTTTTTTAAATAAAACATGTCATACAAGCTGTTGTCTTTATAGGCAATAATATCAAAAACAATGTGGCCATCCTCTTCATAAGCATTTATATGGTGAAAAAACACCATAGCATCAGTATAAAACTTGGTGGACACTTCTTTTTTAGTCTTCCTGTCTATAAAGTGAAACCAAGTCTGAAAGAGAGAAAACTTTATTTAAAATCATTCAGAATCAGCAAATAGTTATTTCGAAAACTGTTTTCTAATGGTAACCATCAACATTCTGATCACTGTGTATTTGTACTGGAGCATAATTAAGAAGTCAGGGTTTGCTGCTAGGAGACAAGGGGTTCCAACCTGAAGAAAACACAGCAGTAAAATGAATGTGGAACAGCTTTAAGCTCATTTTACTGTTGCAAATTACTATTTGGGCTAAGCTGAGGATTGAAGTTTTCCAGAAAAACCTGGAAAATCCCCTGCTGTCTTTTTAAGTTAAATAAATCTGCCTCGCTCCAGAGTCTCTGTTGTGCTGGTGCCCTATACCTCAGCAAGTCCCATGTGTCGATGCCCAGAGCATGTGGAAATAAGATCCTCAGAAAACAGTTTTTTCCCTCAGTTACCACAGTGAAAGAATCTCCTTTTGTTCAGTGCAGGCTTTTCCATCAGTCTGGCTCTCCAGCACATGCAGTGCACCTGGAGCAAATCTCACCCACCACAGACAGAATTTTGTTTGGACCAGGAGCAACTGGATCTGTCTTGGGTGCTGGAGCAGGTTGGAACTTCTCTGCTAGCACATAGTATTTCTAGCAATGCCAAACTATCCTCTCTCTCAAGAGCTTCAGCATCAGATATTTATTTGAGAAATTTCTGGATATGGGAGACAGTATTCAAAAACATACAGCTTCTAAAAAAACTGTGCAATGTGAAAGTCAAGGTTTGAAAAAAAAAAGAGTGACTACTGAAATGAATGAACCAGATGAAAAACAGAACAGCGTGGAAGAGGTCACTGGCCTGCCTGACTCCACTGCTCAGCAGCAGGAAAAATACCTTATCATCCTTATTAAAGGCAAGGCAGGAAGCCCAGGTCACACCTCGGATGTAAGCAGTTGCCATTTTGACGATATCCAGCCTGAAGGGCTGCTCTATGAAGATAATGTAATTCTCTGTGATTCCAAAGCTGTGGTAGTAGCTGGGGTGGAGCAGAGAGCGAGAAGGGATGGAGCAAACCACTTCCAGGTGCTTGAAACAAGATTCCTTCTTTTCTTGCTCTGAATACAAATGATAAAAACTTAAATTACATTTCTAATAAATTCCATTTCAAACTTGTGCTTGGATTTCTCCCAGGCAGGGAAGAACTGGTTCCTCTCGGTTTTATTTGCATTTTCCTGTTAAGAAAGTGTTTGTTTACTTCTGTATAATTAACACAGAACTTTGCATGCAGGAAGCAACCCAGTGAAATCACACTGCTGGATCCATTCAGGCTGAGCCCCCTTGACTTGGGATTTGATTCCACTGGTTACTGTCTTCAGAAGTTCCAGCATGGAGGAGAAATATGTTTAATTAAATCGGCAGCTTTAAAAAGGGGTTCAAACGCCCCTGTGTTTTTTAACTTCTAAGGAGATGTTCCCAAATTTGAGCCCCACCTAGAAACTGCAAACTGATCTTTCAGCTGTGGAAGGCCTCTTGATTGTTCAGGAAGGGACAGGCAGCATAACAGCAGCTGATTTTAAACAACACACACCAAAAAAAGACTGTCTTGAAGGAAAAAGAGCAAGTGATTTGCTCTGTGAGCAATGGACAGTGTTTCAGCAAGAGCCCGTGTCTCCCAGGTCAGAGAGGAATTAACTCTATATTAGGTTTTATTTGGTAACATGCTTCCCTATAATCATAGTATCAGCATTTTAAGAGAATTTTCATTTACAAAGATATTAAAATTTACAACTTCAAATTATATGTACTGCCCTATAGAGAAAACTGTTCTAGAATCTTCATCTAAAAGTGAGGTTCTTCCTACTGAAACACTCTGTTTACACAGTACTCAAGATGAGCCTTTGTAACAGCACATGCCCAGACAGGCTAAGCAGTTAACATGAAGTCTATAATAAGTTGAAATTAAGAAAATGAACACCATTGGTTACTAAAAGAGCTATGTCACCACCCTTGCCCTTTGAAGAAAAGAAATTGCTAACAAGTTTCTAGAAAATACCAGTAAGAGACGTATCTTACCTGGTACAGAGGAAGGAATCTTAAATAGAACATATTTTGTCTTCCCTTTATCAACTATTGAAGTGCCCATGTTGAGAACATTTCCAGCACTGTCATAGTGTGGGTGAGAAGTTGCCACGTTTACAGCTACATATTTGTTGTAGTCAACCTGGAAAATAATACAATAAGAGATTTGAGAGATGTCTAAGAGAGTGAAAATTGATCTCAGCTAACACCACAAATCCACCCGATTTTTAGCCCTGGTGGCCTTATATTGGCACCCCATTTACAGATGGCTTTGAAATTTAAATAATTAAACCAAATGACTTCTGTGAGTATTCAAATAATTTCCTTATTCAAGGCTAAAACAAGTTACAGAATCTGAATTACAGTCACCTCTCCCTTGAAGCCACATAACATCAGGGAGGATTAGCTAAGTAAGTTACTCTGCAAATGCCCATTTCACCCTGAAAGAAGTTTATTCTACAGTGCTCAGTCTGGCAATCTGCTGGAGCAAAAAGATTTCTATTTTATCTAAAGTTTGGAAGTTGTACTCAAACTGTACTGCAGGCTAGAAAAAGAAATCGTATATATTTCAATATCTCAAGTTCTCATTTTAATAATTAAGTAATATCTTACATAAGGTCCTTGAAAAGTAGTCATATAACTGACCTACTGATTTTTTAATTATGTAAATAATTTTATAACTACAGATACATAATAATGGCAATCATCCAAAATAATCATGCAACTGTGCTATTATTCCTGCAACCTTCCTAGATTTTGTACAAGTGAAATTGCTCAAAGCCCAGCTTTTCCCAAACTAAACACGAATTAAATCTGAACTCAGGAATTCTTAAAAGATATCTTTTGTCTTTTGTTAGCTTCACTATTTCACTCTACCACAATTTCAAAAGTAAGGCAACAGTAGAAGAAAAGTGTTCTGTGTCCTGAACATGTTAAAGGATTCTTATGAGTCAGCCTGAAATTTATTCATCAGAAGACAAGGAACCAGAATGACAGATGGTGGTTTGTACCTTCTCCAATGTCTCCAGAGTCTGTGGATTAATTTTTCTGATGAAGTTTGTCTCGCAAGTAGCATAAAAATCACCCCCAGCTTTCATAATGTTGATCAGGCAGTTGTCTGTGAACTCAGGAATGGTGTGAGACAAGTAGGAGAATGCCCTGTCCAGAGGGAAATTCCGTTAGAGCCGTGGAAGCCGGAGCTGCCTTTCCCCCACACAGAGCACAAGTGACCCTGCAGTGCCACAGACCTGGGGCTGCCTCTCCTTGCTGTGCCCACTCCTGGCAGCTCCCTGGAAAGGGTGGGAAAGCAGAGGAGATGGACTTCTCCAATGCCCTTGGCCTGGGTGAGGGTTAAGGACATGCAAGCAACTGTTCTTCCACACAAAAATGGGCATCCAGGCCCATTCCTGCTGTCAGCTCCAGGACATGCACTGGTTTATCAGGTTGGGTTAATTACACACTCTCCTCTGCCTATCTTGGGAAAATTTGGCCTAGCAGGTCCTGCCTAAAAGCTGGTAGGTTTTTCAGTGATTGTCTTCATAAAATAGATGGATTCATATACTCCCCAACGGAATATTTTTGTTCCCAGTGTTATCCTGTATCACAATTATGATTTCAAAGAAGATTGAACTTCACATAGGCTTGACAGTTTTCTTTATCAGTGTATGATTTTACCACAGTCACTAGAAGCCAAGACAAAGTTGCTATATCCCTTTTGAATTTAAAATACCCTTTACTCTATTGCTGTTGGAAGAGGGAAGAAATTCTTATCTCAGGGGGACAGCTTACAAGATATCAGGTCTTTTGCAATAACTGTCTGTGTATGTGTCCTTACAAATATCAGGTTCGGGTCACTGGAGGTAGTTCAGCCAGGAAGGAGATAAGGGTGACATATTTGCACTTGTTAGGTAATCTCTACAGCCAGTTTTACAAGACTGAAGATAACATGATGGCCTACACCTCACCTCTCTGTAAAACCATCTTTAATTAAAATGTTTTTCTGATTTTTTTTCAGTTATTGGTGCTTCCCTTTTTTCTATTGAATAGACTTTGTATTAATACCTTCCCCATCTCTAAATCTTTTTCTTTCTTGCTAATTCTCCCCTTACAGCACATCAAAATGTTGCATTAACACGGGAGAAAGAAAATGTTTTTTATATAATCTACTTGTGATACTGAATAAAGCAGCAATATTGGTGATAAAATGAATTTAAAATATTTGCCTTAGACTAACCCGTAGGCAGTACGTATCTCTTGGCCTTTTTAATATTTAGCAATTGTAAATTTACAAATCGGATGTTGTATTTATACATATGTGTCAAGGGTAAACAGAAAAACATCTGTGCTGAAGAGAAAAGTAGATAGAAGAATCTCGTTGGGGAAAGCATTGCTTACTTGGCAAATATGTTTTTGCATGGATCTGGATAAGCCATAGTCCCAAACTCAGACACCACAATTTTGTTTGCTTCTATGTTGCAGTTGTATGTGTCACTTTGGAGATATTTACTTCTGTAGTAAACTTCACCTGAGAAAGAACAAACAGGTTTCAATCACATTTTCTGCTTTGTCCTTAAAAAAATTAGCACAGGTAGAGCCAGAGTTTCTCAAGCAGCTGTCCTTTAGCCAACAATAGTTTGGAACGAACCAGCAATAGTTTGGAATGTCTCCAACTCCCTGTTTTAAAGGCTTTATGGCTGCTGAGATCGGTAACAATTTGTCAAGATTCCCTGACTCTCACTACTAATACTGGGCAACTTTTGTGGGGAAAGGAGGGATTTGGATAAATTGTTCCAGTAAAATAAAACAATGTGTGCAAAAATGATTAATTATACAATCCATTTATGGGTGGTGATAAATCTCCTATATTGGCAAAATTTAGTTATGAGAGCGACAGATTGCTTGAAGGAATCAATATCTGTCCTCAACAGTTTAATGAATCACTATACTTAAACTAACTGAGCTCTGTTTGCTTTAGGTAAGTAAAATATAATCGCAATTTAAAAAACACTGATTATTTCTTTATAGGTTATTTTGTAAAGGATGTAGAGCTGGACAGGCAAGAGATCCTGCAATGGCATTAAATGCTTCCAGTCACAGAAATGGAAACTAAAAAGTAAACACTAGGATTAGAGGATGACAGGAGTAAATCCCATTTTTCAATAAATACATATTTTTCGCCACAAGAATCCAGGTGTAAACTGTCCTGTCTCACACTGTGAAACAGTTGAATGGGAGAAAAATGCTTTAATTGAAAAAAAAAGTAAATTGCTTAGGATGGACGGGCTTCCTGGTTTTCCTCCATGAGGATGACAAGCAGGAGGAGAGACTATAGGGGTGTCAAATACACTAAGTGAGTTATGACATGTGAAGTGACACAGTGGCCCCAGTTTCTCTCCTGGCAGCTGTTATAGCTGCAACCAAATCCCAAAAGGGGAGTGCTGGTCCTCCCTGAAACTGGGCTGTTTATTCACAGCAGAACAAGATCTGGGTACTACAGGACTTGTGGCTGATCCATTTGAAACAAAAGAGGTTTTCTTGCCCCAGGTGGAAGACGAAGGCTGCCCTGCAGTCACCTGCCCAGAGCTGCGTTTGTGCTGTCCTGGGGTGACAGCAACACTGAACTTCGGCACTGCAGAAGAAAGGACAACGAAGCTTCCCCCTGCAAACAGCCCTGCAGAGATGGTCCAGCTGCAGCTGTTAAGGGTGAGGTGTGAGGGGGTGTGTGGAGAGACTTCCCCCACAGCAGTTCCCTCCTCACACGCGCCACTCTGCAGACAAAACCCACAACACTCCAATCCAGCTCAGAACAGAATTAGCAAAGTAAGGCACCAAAATGTGTGTCATTGAGTTCCTTTCAACCCCGTGTGCAACAACTTACCATTTTTAAATGTAAAGCTGTGCAGCAGAGCCAGGCCATCAAACCAGTGGTTGTAGGTGCTGTCCCCTATCGTGTGCATCCCTGGGCCATTTCGGAGCAGTATCCCTTGCAACCAAGTGGGCAACTGCCCTATAAACAGAAAGGAGTTACCAGTATCCATTCATTTAGGCAAGGGGAATGTTCCAGGACAGTTTTCCTAAAGGCACAGGCTTCATGTAGTCAGACAGGCTACTGGTGTCAAGATTTGCAGTACCACATAATTATATTAGAGTTTGGGTTAACTAAAATTTCCCCTACTCAAAAATGCAGCACCAGTGACATTCTGCACGACTATTGCTATCTGAGATTACTATAAGTAAATGAGATTACTGGAACGTAATTTGTTAATTATCAGGAAGTAAATAAAGTGGGACCTTTCCTTCATGCATTCATATTTTACAGTGATACATTTAAACGCTTCTACTTATGCCAGAAAAAGCTAGAGCTTAGCAGAAATAAACATATTTTATAGGTTATATGACTTGCATTGGCTTTCAGCACATCAGCTTAGACGTCAGGCTAAATTAATTCCACTAAAAATTTCACTTATTAGATTACACAGCATAATATAGTGTCATTTGGGAAGTGCTTTTGTGACACTGGTCATAATGTAGTGTTTTGTACACAAATAAAGTATAGGAAGATTGTACTGAAAATGTATAAGCTCTGTTGCAATTTGAAACATAAATGTTCCTCATCAAATCCCCACAAGAAATGCATTACCTACCACTTGACTCACAGTATAATAACAATTTAAAAATGTCATTAGAGTTAAAGAGATGAATAAAAGCATATCAGATATTAAATAAAAAGCTTGAGTTGCTTCTTTGTGTGTACGACTCCTGAGGGAACATTTAGGATCACATAAATCTGCATTGGGTATTGCCTCTGCATTAAAAATTATTCAGAACTTCTATTTCTCCTTATCATTTAGTTTGTGATCCCACGTTGATTATGTTGACACCCTTTCTTGTCAAAACCCCTTTGCAACAGCTGGAAACGTCCTCCTATGGACCTTAAAATTTAACTTGTTCCAACCCCTGCCATGGGCCGGTCCACTAGACAAGGTTGCTCAAAATCTCCTCCAACCTAGCCCTGAACACTTCCAGGCATTGGGTATCCATCATTAGGGCATAACTCCATTAGGGCTACAGTTCTGGAATACATGATGTACATAAAAAATTGTTTACACAACAGATGAACTTTCATCATCATAATCATCATCATTATTGTTGTTGCTGTTGTTGTTATTTTCTAGAAGAGCCTGGAAAACGAAACCTTACTTCCCTTTCTAATACAAGAAGTTCCAAAGCAATAACTATAGTACATTTTTGTATATGATAATTTTGCTGGAAAAGATAAAAAAGGGAAAAAGACCCTTTTAAAGCACTGTAGAGTTAATGCAGCTTCTGAAATTTCTGGTGCAATTCCTTGTAATTTCTGGTGCAATTTCAGTATGAAAAACAAGGAGCAAAGCATCATCTAATCAGGTTTTCAGATAATTGATCTTAGTGAGAATTAAGCATTTCTGTAAATCACACTGGATACCAAATCAGCATCCAAAAGTGCTTATTTAGCTCTAAAGATGTGGACCTTATTCTTTTCTGTAGTGTGTGAAGACACATTAGTAACACAGTAAAATCCACAAATATTTGGACATTTATTAAACATTGTAACAACAGAATCTCAGAAAATCACATGGCTGTAGGAGAGCATGGGTTAAATTGTAGCTGATGTTAGAAGTGTGATGGTTATTTACAGTGTACATATTGGGTAACAAGAAGCCGAAATACTGGCAGAGCTCAGGACTACCAAAATATTTAAAGGGGTCATAGTTCTCTATTATTTTCTTTAGCAATGAAGAAATATTTTTTTTATATAACTGTACTCTCTGAAATACAGACTTTTTGTTCAAATAAACTGTTCTGTAATACAGTTCAGGTCTGATAAGTTGTTCATTTGCAAACAACTTCAAGTGTTTTGATAGTAAGTTGTTACCTTGAGAAAAAAAATAATTAAAAGGCATAAGCCCATAAGGGGATAAAACAATTCAAAGGCATTAAAACAAAGCACTTTGTCTGACTTGACACAAAATCTTTTCCAGTTCAGCCACCAAACTGAAGAGCAAAAAAGCCTTGCAAGTTTTAATTGTCATCTCTCTAAGTTTTGTACTTGGGAAGTGCCATTAGATTCCAACCACTTCTTGGATCACATATCACAAACAACACAGCCAAGATTTACTAAGTAGGGGTTCCCAGCTACAACCTGTCCTGTAGCTGTAGCAAAAAAACTCTTCCGTAAAGTAAAAGAAATCGGGAAAAAAAACGGATTGGTCGAGCGTCATCCCTAGAGAGCCACTTTAAACTATCTCCCTGAAAGATACTCGGCAGTTTCTCCTGGATTATCTTCTAAACCCTCTGTTTAACGCTACTCTGTGGCATCCAGTACTGATGCTTTGCTAATTAGGAGTGCTGCTGGTGACGAGTCCCGATTTTAGAGACCCTCCGCTGGAGCTCAGGGAGAGCGGAGGGCAGGGAAGGGTTACAGAGAGGAGAAACAGAAAGTCTGAGCAGAGCCATGGGGGAGGGGGTGTCCGAGATGAAATCCCGCTCTGTCCCTCAGCACCAACTTCAGTGAGTCCTGTTCAAACAGACTTTCGAAAAGTACACAGAAATGCTCACGGAGCGAGAAAAATCCCTCCGTAGAGTCACAAATATTGCCTGAGATCAGTCCTTTAAACAAAATTCTCTTGCGCCTCCCTCTCAGTTTCCCTTTCCAGCGCTGCCTCGGGTGAACAAGAGTCGCAGTTTTTACGGGTTGGAAAACACCAAAATAGCGGCACGTTTTACAACAGATTTTCTTTCACTTACCCTGCACCTCAGCTTTTATGGGCTCTGGGTGCTCTTCCTTATTCTTGCCATACAGCGTTTCCATGTCTGATGAAATGCCCGGTGCCTGCGCTCTGCCCAGCCGCTCCTGCAGGCGCTGTTGTCCTCCCCCGGTCTGGGCTGAGAACGGCTCTTTCCTGTTACATATGAAGATAAGGTCAAAGTGCAGCGTGAGCTGGTGGCCGGTGGCTTATAGATTGACAATTTATAATAGCTGATCTTTAATCCCTAGCACATACACTCTAATTCTCGCGCATTCGTATTAAAATTAACTCTTTCACTGGTTCGAAGGGGAAGTAAGAGAAACATTAACTCAGCTGTTTGCTCCTTAAGAACCTGGCAGAGGAAGACAGGCACACCTAGGTGACAGCTGGAGTGGCTGAAACATCACCTGCAGCTTTCCAGGTAAATGCTAGTCACTGCTAGCGATGCTTGTCCCATTTGGCTGGTAGAGAGAGGAAAAGAAAAGAAATCTCTGCTCAGTGTTCTGGATTTGGCACTTTGGGAGTGACAAACACTTCAGAGAGGAGGATCATCCTTGTCTTTCCATTCTGTGGTTTTAAACCGGGCTGTTCTGTAAATTAACAAATTATCACCACTGCATAGTCATGTGATGTATTTCTTTATGTACAAGCTGTTCCAGAGTCAACTGAGTGGCACATCTTTGAACTTAGTATCTTTTCACTCTAATATATTCTCCCATACGTGGCCCGAATCCACCTATGAAAGTATGGCAGGATTCATTAAAACTAAGGCAGATTTTAAACTTCATGCTTTTGTTTCTAGATAAGGTACTTAACTGAGTCCAATGTTGTTAATTTTAAAATCCCTGGAAAGAGAATTATTTCAATATAAAGCATGTGATTGCAGAGCAAATCATAGGCTCCATTGACCACGAAGGATAAAGAAAATCTTTGCACAATTATATATTATGCAATTTCATATGGGGTTACCCCAAAATCCGATTTTTTCAGCTGAATCACCATTGTTCCCAAAATGTTTAACATCACTTCTTAAGACTGACTGATCTCTTAGAACCATAACAGTTATTTTATTCAAAACACAATTTGCACTACAGACTCTTCTGACACCTTTATTATAGATTGTTCTTCTTCTCCAAACCTCCTGTCTGTTTGATGGCTGATCTTCACTCCGGGAGATCATCAGGACAGCGTGCCTTGGTCTCCTTTTGGAAAGCACTGACAGAAGCAGACGTTACCAAAATAAAAAGCCAGATTAGAAGAGAAAATATGAGGTCTTTGTTTGAATTAGTAATGCTAATAAACAGCAGGATTGAACCAGAAGTCTGTAGGAGATGAAGGGAATCAAAATCCACGTATATATGGAGATACACACACATAGACATGCATATACACTGAATATATGCATGTGTGTACTTGCATATATGTGAGAGTGTGTGTCTGGGGCCCTGAGATGTTGATTCACTTTCTACACAAGGCCAAGTAAGGGATTTTTCAGCAATGTTAGGGACTGAAAAGGATCTGGCAAAAAACCAAAGCTGCCCAACTCTACTCTCCCTAAGCCATGGGGACTTTTTCTCTCTCCACGATGTTCTGTTTTGCTTTAATATGTTTGTTTCAGAGTATCCTCATCCATTTATGTGTGCAGCTCTTAATGCTGCAGTTTTAATTATCTGACCTGTGAGTCTTCTAATCTGTAGTGCTATTAAGATTTCCATAGGGCAAGCAAGCAATAAAAAGATTAATTCAAACCTCTTTTGCCTCCTCCACCACAAGTGTTCATGTAGGTTGAGGTTCAGACAAGATGATATAATTGAAAACCTTTTTAAAAGTCACCTGAATGGAAGAACAAGGAGCTGCAGATAACCAACAGCTTCTGAAATCAACCTAAATGTGTTTGGTAGCTAACTTTAGGTGTCTGTGACTGAAAGTTTTGTCTCATATGTTGTACAACTTAAATAAAGAAACTTTGTGATGTTAATTTTTCCTCTTTGTCAGTAAACAATACTTCATTTACCAGCAAAACACTTTTTTTGTTCTTTTCATCACACTAATGACAAATAAGCAGTTTAGTACAGTATGTGGAGATTAATTCTCTTGCCAACTGTGTGATTTCCCCCCTTTTTACATTGAAATGCCAAAATATCAAAACATTGATTTACAATTATAATGAGTAATTATCGGCAGTAGAGGATGTGGATTAGGTGACTTGTCTAATTTTATTATTTCACAATGTTTCTTCTTGTTGCAAAACCCTTCGAATATAAATCTTCCTCCAACCAAATCTCACATTTCTCACCACAGTTTCCTCTCTCTATTTTCCCCTCGTGACAACATTTTTGAAGTCACCAGCTCCCCACCATGTGCAGATTTGCTTCACTATATTTCTTTCTGCTCTAAACAACTGTGGTGAAGGCCACAAGCTGTTTCCTCATGGGCCTTTTCTTACTTTCACTTCCCCCCAGTCTCTGCGTGCCCTGAGCTTCTCTCCCAGGCTTTAAAAGGGCCATGAAGACATCTTTGGAGGCTGGGGGTTACATTTTGGCTGTGATCTCTGTGGTTAATGGAAACAAAGCCTTCCGAGGCAGCAGAGCTGGTTAACTGCATTTCTAGTACAACAATGTCATTGCTGTGTGCCTACCTTTGTACTGTTGGTTCACTGAGCAAGAAGCAAGCCTTATAAATCACAGAGAGCCCAATTTAATTCCTTATCTCTATCGTACTTAATTTATTTTAATCTCAATCTTTTGCTTATAGAATTTGATTTCTAATTAAAGCCCATTAACAAAGGTCAAATTGACTTGACACATATGGCTTTAAGCTGTGCTAAGAACTTTCAGCTATCAACAGTTATTTATTACTACCAAATAAAACTCCAATAGTAAAACTGATATGAACTTAGGAGTTGTTCTTGCTGAAATCACGCTGAATGCTATCTCACTTGCTTGCAACACAAGTTTTTATCTTTGTTAAATAATCTTTTATTGGCATGATCTTATTTCACAAAACTGTCACCAGACTATTTAGAAACACATCTCTTGCACTGCCGAGGTATAACTGCAAACACAAATTACTAATGCAATTTGTTCAGATTTAAATAACAATAGTTTCCCTATATTATTCTGACCAGATTTTATTTGGGTCAAAGCCGTTTCGATCATATACTGTTTTGTCCATTATTTGGACAAAAATAACTATTTTTGTGAGATTTTAATTTCCTTGATAAGATTCTAATTTTGGGGAGGGGGAGTTTTTTGTGACATTTCACAATTTCTTTGATAAATGAAAGTGTTGTTTTCTTTTTTACAGTCATAGTTTTAACATGTATCACAAGAAACCCTGAATTGTTCATTTAAATAACTATCTAATGTAACTTAATATTAAAACTCTTCAAGTGCTGAGGCATGGAACTGCTGGCCTACTCATAGTTGCATCCAACAGACTGAGCTTGCCCAGTGGTCATGATGCCCAAGTATTTAAACATTAGACATTAAAACAAATAAACAGCCACAGTTCCCACATAAACTTCCTCGCTGTAAGACTTCTATTACCTCATCTGCACCTTTCAACATCCTTATTTACATGTTTTAATACGTAAATTATACAGTTCAGTCATGTGTTTTCAAGTGGGCAGAATGACAACATGAAAGTTGGCATTCACTTCCACAACTGAAGGTGTAGAAATGGGGTCACAAATGGGTACAGTGACAGAAGTTAATGTTGCTGCACTCTATCCTACCTTGTAGCCCACTGTACATCTTTGGGGGAACATAAAGAAAAACTCAAAAGAACTGCTTTCTGTTTTCAGTGAATGGCAGCTAAGTGCAGAGGGCTTAACACAAAAACAGTGTTCCTGAACAGAGAGGCTGCTGGGCCTCCAGTCCTCTTGTTATGGGGATTGTGAAGCTGATCTCTTTTGTAAGCTGTTAGATATCTACTCATAAGAGACATTATCAATGAAAATAACATGTAATAGAGCTTTTTTTCTCTCTGTTTCCATGCCCTGTAAGCTCTGAAATACCTCATAAAGAGCAGAAGAAAAATGTGTAACCAAATTAAATAAAACAAACAAGAGGTGGAAACTGAAACACCTTAGAAGTCTGGCCAGTTTTACACTTCTGGAAATCTGGAGAGACTGCAGAGACAGTGGCTGTAAATGATGGCTGTAAATTCAGATCCAAGCAATATATTTTACCTCTGTGTATGCTGGGCAAAGTTCAGTCCATTTGTATCTACCAGTTAATGGTTTACCCAAAGAGGGCACCTTTAATGCTTTGAACAGTTCTCTAATTAAGATATTAAGGCAATGGCAGATCTAAATTGTGCCACTTAGTCAAACATGATCACAAGGACGCATGAGGTGTCATCAGATTCTTGAGATAGTTCTGGTCCTTTCTGTGCGAACTTGGGGCCCAATTTGGCCATCAATAACCCCAGCTCAATAAATGTTCTTATGGGGCACACTCATCCCCTTCTTCCTAACAGTCAAAGTTCTGCCCTGAAAGGCAATAACACAGGGCAACTAGCTGGACAAGAGGCAGGGATTGAGGCATCAGCTGTGTGGCAGCGAGGAAAGGCCAGCTACGAGCCTAAAGGCAATGCCAGACGCTTCCGAAGGGACAGTTCCTATGAGAAGATCCTCAGGGACTTATCCAGGCGACTTATCCAGGTAACCATACACATCCTATAAACAGAAATTATGTTCAACCCAACAGCTCCTGAATGTTATCCTACTTATCTTTATCCTGACCCCATCATGCCGGGCATGAACGTCTAATTTAATTATTGCACTCTATACAGATACGAATTGTTTTCCCTGTTTTTATAAACAAGATAACATCAAAATTGCAACTTGGCAGGGATCACTGGTAAGTTCAGTGTGTTGCCTCATGGAAAATTAGACAGTAGAAGCAACAACAAGACCAAACCCTCTTCAGTCAGCAATAACTGGGTCTCACCATCAGGACAAGCAGCACAGGAGAGCAGCAAGGAACGAAGTGTGATTGTGATCAACCTTCTTAAACTAATTGGCAAATGTGCATTTTTAAAGCCAGCTGAAGAGATGGAAGGTGTAGGTGTAGGTGTACAGTCTGGTCAGGACTCAGTACTTCCTACCTATCAGATAATAATGTTCCTCACACTGCAGAGGTTTACATGACACAGTAAAATGGACTACTCATGATCTTGTCTCAAGTTAATGACACCTGAAAATAATTTTTTTCTACCACAAAGTCAAAGTAATAGAAATCAGTTTTCCATTTTTATGTTTATTCAATTAATAGAACACAGAGATGTTTATATTCCTGATAAAAATCTGTACATTACATTCAGTAATATTCAGGAATGTAAAGATGGCAATATCCTCCTATAGAGAGTAAATTTACTTGCTCTTCCTCGAGGCAAATGAACGACAGCCAAAATGAACAGGGGTGTGATTTATTCCTTCTCTTTGGCAGCTCTTCACTTCCTTAATTCTTCAAATCTAGCACTTTCTGGTCTTTATTATGGATTGTCAATCTATTCTGCAGTGCTGCAGTTTGAATCCCAGGACGTTCTCAGGCTGTCATGATGCAGCTGTGATCTGCACCGGGGTACAGATCAGGACCACTCCAAAGTCAATGACTTCAGGCACAAGAAAACTATTTCTAAAAAAATGTCTTTTTGTTGAGGAAGAATGCAAAAGACATGTTTCCCACAAGAAGGTGAGTTCAAGGAGCACTGTTTACTTGGCATCAAGTGAGTTCTCACTTATGAATGAAAAGGGTTTTCAAAAGTTTCTCTCTTCCTGAAGACCCTAGCTGCTAATTTTGATGCTTTAAAAGCAGTATTTTCTTATCATGTAAATGATTTTCTCATTCTTCTGGTAAACAGAATAAACTGACAGAATGCTTTCCTGGCACTAAAGTATATGAAGTCAATAAACTGTCAAAGAGGGAAATTGTCTTTCTTCCACTCTCCATCTGCTGCAGACAGCTGAAGAGTAACTTATAGCAACCGTAGATCAGGAAAAAAATGCACATTGCTATAGAAATTGCCAACAGTAGACTCACTTGGAGAGCTTGGCTTTATTTGTAGACATTTCCAAACATTATTTGTTCTTTTTCAGGGCCTGTTTCAAAATCCGTCAAAGCCAGAGACAAGACTTCCATTAATTTCAATGGCTTTGGAGCAGATTCGCAGAGGAGAGCCTGTGGCACCCTCAGCCCTGGCATTTTTAGCAGTATGTTCATGTAGTCAGACTTTCAGTAGCAGAGGAAGAACTGGACAATGCTACAGAACACATTCATCACAAAAGTGACTCAAGGGCTCCTATGGAAATGTCTGTATCACCAAGCCAATATATTTAAGTACAGTCTCCTTCATCACACTTGTGCTTTCAGAAACAGGCTGTGTTTCTTGTATCTAGAAGGACAAAGTGGGAGGGCTGGATGCCAGCTGCTATGAAGCCTGGCAAGTCAGCAGGGCCCAGGAAGAAGCAGGGAGTCTGGAGAAAGCATCATGCAAATACACAGTGGCCAACTAACTGAAGAGCAGCTGCCCTCAGCTCTGACTGCTGCAATGGCTTGAATATAAAACACTTGGATTGGGTGTTCTCAAACTGAAGCCTGTGAAGCTTTGTATAGGGCCTGAAAGGAACTCCTAATTTGCAGACAACCCCAACAGAACCAGCTGATAATCATAGTTGCATGGTCTCATCCAGGAAGGGGATGGGTGTCTGGGCCAATTAGCTAATTAGAATATGGATTGGCCTTCTCCAGAGCTGGGAAATCCAGTCTGAATATTCACATCTCAGCTGCTCTATAAACTCTCCCTATTAATCAGTCAGAAATTCATGTGGGATCTGCTCCAAGGGTTCCATAGCTGAAGTCTTGATTTACAAGTGCAGTGAGAATGAAGACATCCAGCACAGTGTATTTTCTTCTCCTTTCCTCTCATCCCCCACAATTTTCCTACCCATTAAACAATTTCATATTAACTTTATCTTGAAATCCCTTATCACAGTCCTGCTTTTTCCATCTGAGCAAGATAAACCGGAGGTCTTCCTATAAAATGGAGGTCCATAAAGGTCTTGGGATTGAAGTTCACTCTTAGATGTCGACTGGATGTAGCGCATGCACCTGACTTTGGCAGAAAGCTTTGGAGCTGGAGCTGGAGCTGGACTGGCACTCTGCAGTGATGGACACTGCCTTCAGCCCAGCAGTGCAATGCAGGACGCATTTCTGCAGTGCAGGAATCCATCAAACACTGCTGATTCCCCTGTGCTGCGGTAACTGGCTCACTGATCCATGTCTAAATATAAGTGCATGTTCTTTCAGTTTAGGGTTATGGTGGTATAAATTAATAATAATGGCATCAAACTCAATGGAGTTAATGCCAAGGACAGGAGAACCGCAATAGCTAAAATCCTTATTTGTACTGTGCTTCTACTAAGCTGGTGGCTTTGGAAACCTGATGGATATCTTTTATAAAGATGTTGAGATGCATTTAGAGATTTCGGCTCCTAAACGTTGCTGGGCTTGCTTCCCAAAGTCCATCAGCAGCCTTTTGAATGTGCACATAGGGCTCCCAAGTAGTTCGGATGATTAAGACAATATTTTCATCTTTCCTAAATCATTGTTTTAACTTATGGCCTTCTCTTCTGCCTCCCAGCAGGTATAAATACTGTAGTTCTAAATAGCTGAGCAGCATGTCTTTTAAGGGATGATGGGAGCATTTCACCTGGTGTATGGAATTCTAAGCAGACACAACAGTTCAAAATGAAGCCTACTTGGAACAGCTGAGATGAATCTGCACCTCCATAAAGAGGTGGGCAGGATGGATATGATACAACAATTATAGACATTGCATTAGCATCTAAAAGAAGCACCTCAAACAATAATTACTACAAATAAAGCAATCCAGACCAATTAAATGTATCTAGAGAAGCAGTGTGTTTTCCCATCTCATAACTCCTTGTGTTTCTCATTTTTCTTATTCTCACTATTGTACCTCTTTGCTGTTGTAAAAACCTCCCAACTTCAATGCTCACACAATGAAGCCTTTGATGTAGGAGCTTTATCTCACTTTTCCATGTGTTCAACAGCAGCATATATCAACTTTATCTTCTCTGCTCATGAGGAAAGCAATGATTTAATGTCTTCTCTTCAAACTGATCTCACATGGGATGTGACATTTTTACAATAGAGCCAGTGCAGGGGCTTAGCATCAGCTCAACACCCCTCAGACGCAATCACAATTATATATTAGAAGCTCTGTTCTGTTCCATGCTCTATCGCTGCTGTGGTGGCAAGCAGCAAAGACGAAGGAGAAATGCTGATGACATGACAAGGATGATAGCTCAAGCTTTTGAAGAAGGCAGCAAAAAGAGTGGTGCCCTGGTAAGCGAGCTGAGAATGTGGCTGGGGGTCACATTTCTGATTTCTCTTGTTGTGTGCTTGGCTGTGGAGGAAGCAACTGATGAAGGAATACCTTGTTCAAAGTACCAGCAAGCTTTCAACCATTCATGCTATGAGTTTGTTAGACTCCAGCAAACCTTCACAAGTGCCCAGAGCTGGTGTGAGAGAGGAGGAGGGCACCTTGTCTTTATTCGAAATGAGGAAACTCAAGAGTTCTTGCAAAAACATATTGCCGAGGATCAGGAATGGTGGATAGGACTGATCTCAAACTCCTTGCTGAATGAAACTACTGATGGTAGGTGGCTTTAAAATCACGTCCTTAAAATTGTGTCAGCACATGATGCTTTCTTAACACGGTAGAAAATGCAAAAAGTGCCTTTGTAGATATCTGCTGAAAAGCCTCTGTCTTTTGTTGCTATGTCTTCAGATTTATAGTAAGATGTATAATTGCCTGCTTCACTTCCCTGTTGCATGTTATCACCCTTTCCATTGGATCTTGTGGTTGTGTGAACACATGGTGCACGAGTCCAGCTTGCTGACCCAGTGAAACAAATGTGCTGGGTTAGGTCTCCAGTGGAAGCCAGTTCATCCCACTAGGAAGTGCTGCAAGCTCTGATGCAAGGGAAATGGTGAAATCTTGAGGCTGGGAGCACAGGTGGAAGTGGCAGTGTCTATTTCATGATTGTATCATGTTCAGTATAAAATGTAATTGAAGTTCCTTAGCCAAACTAAACCACCTCTGCTTCAGTAGGAGCAGGGCTACAGTTCTGCTCTGCAGGCTCTGACTCTAATGGTATTACTGTGGAAAATAAACATTCAGGACACAATTTCTCTGTTTGCAGGGTCAATAATTTGGCTAGACACTTCAAATATAAGCTACAGTAACTGGTACAAGGATCAGCCATCTCTCTTCTCATCCACATGTGGGTACATCCTGAAGAATGCCAGGTATCAGTGGGGTGTGACTGAAAATTGCAGCCAGGAATTTGACTTCATTTGCGAGTTTGGTAAGATACGCAACAGCTGGAACAGTGAAGTGAGTGTGCCGTGATCACAGTGGTGCATAAATTGCCTTGTTGCTTTCAAAGTAGCTGGGAAAAAACTTAATGAATCTTACTAAATGTGAACAAGCAAAAAGCCATATAACCCCAGCAGATGCCCTTTTTCCAGTGTGCTGATGTAAGACCTGATCCAAAAAAGGAAGAATCCAGAAATCACTGGGAGATGTAGGTGCTCAGCAACCAGACATTGAGGTCCAGGGTTCCAGCAGAGGGCTGGTAAAATAGAAATGGATCTGAGAGTGAATATCATGCGTAGCTGTCCACATCTTCAGTGTACATAAGCTGGCTAGGTTAAAACATGGCTGCAAGAACAAATTCCCACAACATCACAGCACCTGAGCTAGGTGGGACCTGGATGGCTGCCCTATAAAAACCCTCATTAATGTGTGCCAGAATAATTTCCATTTGTAACTGCAGCAAAAATACAGCCAGGCTTCCAGAGGCACCACTCCTTGCAGCCTGGAGTGAGTAAAAGTGAGAGCAAGTTTTTCTGGTTTCTTCTCAGACTCCTCTATCAGGTGAAGTTCAAGGTTTTCCCTAGGTTAAGGAAGCAGACAGGAACCTGTACTTCCTGTGCTCAGACAGAAAATCCACACACATTGTGTCCCTCAAATTGTGACTTGGAACAAACTGTTCTGGAAAGGAATGCTGGCAATACCACCCCTTTCGACATATAGATATGAAGGAAATTTGTGTTTCTTGCACAAGAGTACTTTAAACTGCAGCTAGAACTGGGGTCACAAGCACTGGAAGGACAGTTTGGCTGTGGGCTCACTAATAGCAAGAGGTTTCCAATCAAGTATGCAAGTACAGGTTTCCATGAGCCTTAGAACTGCTACTGCCCTGTCCAGCACTCTACCACTACTGACGTAAACAAAAAGCTGTTCTGCAATAACCAAAGCTAATAAAGTTTTGTTTCCTATCCTGATTTTCTGTTCCACATCCCCTCCCTGCCCTCCTCTTCAGCATGCTCAGTTCACTCCCATATCCCTAGCACATCCTACCTCTGCAAATACTTTTCACTCCCTCAGCTCCCTCCCCTGCAGCCGCTCCAGAGCTCCAGCTCTATGTGCTGGCCACTTGAGTTCCACGTCACAGAACAGGTAAATGCAGGGTTATAATCCCTACTCCTCACAGAGGCATTGATGTAGCTCTTTCTCTTCCCCATAGACATTGCATTTCGTAAAATTTTAGGGTGTTGGAGGTTTATATCTATACATCAAATTTAGCTGAAGATGACTAACATCAAAGATGACTGGGGGAGAGGAAACTGGCAGACAGCACAATCCCTTAAGCTTATTTTCCTTGCAAAAACAGACTAAAATTATTTTTCCATTACAACCACGGTAGACAACTGTCTGTTTGTAAGGAAACTATCATCTGTTACCATAGGATCTGACTGAGAGCCCATTAAATTCAAAGAGCAACAATATCCTACACTACATCCATCATTCCACTACCCAGGAAACCAAGACCAGATCAAGGCAATTCTACCATTTGGTGCTCTGTAGGTTAGCAGTTAATTGTAGTAAATACGTATGTATTGATCCAGGGTTTGTACGTAGGAACACAGACCAAGTTTTGTACATCTTTCCATGTAAAAGTTGCTGAGACAGCAAATACTCTGAGAAATCTTCATCTAGAGAACAAAAAAAGGCATGAGATAATAGTCCATACTAGAATATAACAGCAAGTTATTTTTCAAGCTTATTTAGAGAGCTCTAATCTGTGAACTGATCATGTTGCTATAGTTACAGCTGGGCTTAGCTTTAGCCTTTAAATAACAATAGCACACAATTATTGCAGTGTGCACACACTGGCACTGTTAATCAAGGGACTTGAGGGGAATGATCCAAACAGCAACAGAAGGGCAATGTATTTAAACCTGGGACAGCTGAAACAAAAACATTCTTTTGCAACACTCCCACATGACAGCAGTTATTCACATCCTCCTCTTCAGGGGATTAAGTATCCCGAATACTACACTATACTAAGAATTCTGAAAGATAATTAACTGTCCCAGATTAATCAAAGAATGAGGTGTGTGCATTGAGAGTTATGACCTTACTCATCTGAGCAGTCCTGCTGAATGAATTCAGTCAAATATCACACAGGAACAAAGAAGCCTCTGTAGCAGAAATGGGATCAACTCCCATACTTAATATGCAAACTATTCTCCAGAGCAATTACCTGAATATTATGCAATCCATACATCTCTTTCGGAAGTAAGGAGTAACTTTAAACCTTTCAGTATTTCAGGTCAAATGCTAAGAGTTTTCCACAAAAATACTATTTCTTTTTATAATTAAATATTTTTGCTTGCTGAAAAGGTCCTCAATGTTTTAAGGCAGTAAAAACATAAACCTATTAATTTTTACTTTTTAAAATAAAAATATTTAATTCTTTTGTAATTTTGTTAAATTTTCTCAATTGTTTATCTTAAAAGGGAGAAAACGGAAGAAAGAGAAGCAAAACAAAAGGGACATGCAGTAGAATTTTAGCAGGATTTTTCAGAAATTCTAGAAGGTAATATACCGGGTTTTTTTTTCTCCTACTAGAATCTGGCCAGAGCATTGCATGTGATAATCACAATGCCACTGTACAGTGTGGATCAGGAGAAGTTATTAAAATTGAAGAGAGCTTCTATGGGCGGAAGACCCCTCACTACTGTGTGTCAGAGACTCCTCTCCAGTACGAAACAGATGAAAGCTGCAGCTGGATCAGTGTCAAGGATGAAGTAGCAGGTGGTATCTTACAGCACTGCTTGTCCGAAACAGAGTGTGTACCAAAGTTCCTTGTCCCTCAAATACTTTATCTTGTATTCCAGTAGAGTTAGCGAATGGGAAAGTGGATTATTCCTAAAATGAAGGGAATCACAGAGAACTTCTGACAGAGACGAGGTTGCTACAAGACGCTGGACGGAAAGAGGCGGTTTTGTGAGGAGCAAAGTTTCAGAGTAGGAGAGGAGGAGCAAAAGGAGGGGTTTTGTGAGGAGCAGACTCGGACGAGGGGAGGAGCAAATGAAGGACAAGGCTGTGCCTGGCTGCTCTCGCGGTATGAAGGAAATATGTGGGCACACTGATTTCTTGACAAATTCGGTGGGATACATAAGGTTTGACAGAGATGGAAGGCAACACACCCAGACAAACCTAACTCCAAACCAGGAGGGGTGAAAAGGCTGACACCCACGGTGACATGAGGGCAGGAGGGACCTGCTGCTTCCTGCCACGTGTGGAGCACCCACCCTGCTGGAGCCAAGGGCTTGGAGACTAAACAGTGACTGTGGCCTGTCCCCAGGCTGATTCTTAGGGCTTCCACCCAAAATTAAACAAAACACATAAGTTTTGGGGTTTTTTTGTACCCTTTCAAACTCAGCTTTGTTCCAATAAAATGAGATGGTACTAAGAAATGCCATGCAATAAGCAACACACTAAAGTCAAAGTGATGTGCAAATTAGTCTAGAAATCAGCGACACTGTATTGCTCCTCCTGCTCTTTTTGTTTCTCAGTCATCTTTCACCTGAGCTGTTGTGATAGCAAAGGCAAAAGCCTCGTGTTGACCTGAAATGCTCCTTCTTTCCAGGCCAGTGCCACGGTCTGCAGGCCTGCCAGGTGGCAGCGGATGGCACTTTCTTCGGAGATCCTTGTCCAGCTTTGGGAAGCTATTTGTCTATTCAATACCACTGCAAGGAAGGTAAGAGGGAGGGGGCTGTCCACACTGGAAACCTGTCCTGTTCTTTGCTGTAACACTGTGACCATTGATATTTATCTTAAAAACCACTGTTCCATTCTCAGGGAAGAAACTGGAATAGTGGTGATCACTAAAAACAGGCACGAAAACATAGATCCCCTGTCCTAACTGAGGGTTTTGAGTAGAATACAAAGCCCAGAAATTCAGACACATAAAACATACTTAGATGAAATTATGTTCTAACAAGAATCTTGTTTAGTACTCATGGAAGAGAGTCAGCTCCCTGTCACACCACTAAAGCACACAAATTAGCAGCAATATGAACTGTGGTTTGGAGCAGGCTGGTTCTCAATGCCTGAAAATTGATTGCATTTTGTAAGAAAAGTAGACAAACACTGGCACTGAATTCTGTCATTCTGTTTTGCAGGTCTGCAGCTGCTTGTGACAGACACATGTTTTGTCTTTGAAAATGTCACGGTCACTTTGAGCTGGCTGCTCTCACCATACTCTGGGAATCTTTCCTGTACCATTAGCACTGGAGATGGTCACACTATTGATCCTTACTACCCTCTAACGTAAGATATAGCCTTCACTTCTCTTCAGACAAACAGTGCACTTCATTGCTTGCGTTTTATTGAACGTGCCAAGTCTCATAAATGAGATGTTGAAAACTAGATAGCTTAATAATAGAACATACATACAAGAGACTTGGATTTTGCAAAAACCTGTTTTGAAATCAATACAAAATTTTGTATTAAGCTGCCAACCACAATCTTTCCTCTATTATAACAAGTGTTTCCTATTTCCAAGAGTATTTATTCCGGATCTTAAGACTCAAAATTACTGAAAACATGTCAGTAACTGCCTAAGAACAAGCAAACATTATTTCCTTCAGTTTAAAGAGTGTTTTTTGATAACATTTAAAATATAACAAGGACATTCTGTAGTTTTTCTTTAATTTTAATTGCATAAAAATCCTGTCTTTAAAAGATCAAATGTTTTTCTGTTGGTTTTAAAAGTAAGATTTTGTCTTAGTGGTAGGAATGACATTGGAATGAATGAAGTTTGGGAATGTGTTATCATGTAATGTAAGGGACTTACCAGGATTATCTTCCACAACAAGCAGCTGTTCTCTTTCTATTCTAGACTGGTCAGCAACATCACATACAGGTACTCCTTTCCTGGGGAGTTTACTGTTTTTGTGGAGTGCACCACCAGCGAGTGGCACGTGATGGCACAGAGGCAGGTGACTGTTCAGGATAGGATGGATCAGCTCAGCATTACTGGGTGCTACAGCCAGTATGAGACTGGGAACAGCTCCCACTGCCGTACGCTCTATGGGGAGCTGTTGTGGATCCAAGTTCAGCTCAGTGGAGGTGAGGATAATTTCTCTTTGTGACTGAAAGAGAAGGAGAATTAATATTGCCATCCATGGGACAGAAGCAGGATTTTCATTATGCAAAATAATCCTTTTTTTGTGAATGCTTTCCCTCTAATTGTTGTATTCCTGAAATTGAATTCTCTCAGTTCCTCTGGAGGGATTCTTTCTCAGAGATATTTCACCACCTAAAGCATAAGTATAAACCCTTTTTTCCTATTCACAAAGCTGACAGCACAAGCATAACTTTAGTCACAAATATCCACGTGATGCCAGTCAGCATATTTCTGTATTTGAAGTTAGAAATTCATGGAAATGCTCCTCTGATTAGAGTAAGAGGATTCCACTCTGAGCTGGACACATTTGCTGGTGTATATTTCTTTCTCACTTCAAGTTCCTGGAAGCCACATATATGCTAAAAAAAATAGAATTCAGTGGTGTATGTTTGAATTATCTTCTCAAAACATTCCCAGCAGAAAACACGTGATAGATTTTCATTAAGTCACCTTAAGTGACTTTATTAAAAATGACAGCATTGCTGCAGTGTTCTTGTGACTCCTGTATAAACACTGGAATGCTGCACAAAGCAGCTGGAATGGGTTGGCCTATGGTACAAGCTTTGAGAAATTTTCATCGGTGTTTTTGCAGGCAATGGGGTAACCTACAGTGTGTCAGCAGATAACATGACACTGACTGAATCCAGTGCAAAGGAAGGTCTTGTCCCTCATAACCTGACACTCAACAGTGCCTCTCAAGAGCTGATAGGCCCAGGGATACATCAGCTGGAAATCCGAGCATCCAGGAACGCGACGGCGTTGGAGATCTCCGAGAGTATTGCCGTTCACTTAATTGAGCCGGTGTCTGGAATTCAGGCTGCGCTAGCTTCCCACACTCTGCAGCTGGGGGAGGATTTGGAGGTGAATGTCTCTGCGTCCCGTGGTGCCCCAGAGAAGCTGATGTTCGAGGTGATTGGATCCAACCAAACCCACTGTCACCAAGCAGACGGCCCTCGTGGGGAGCCGCGGCCGTACGGCGTTCCCGTGCCCTCAGAAGGTACAGCGCACTGACACCTCCTGTGCTTCCAGGATATCACAGATGAGTACTGTTCACCTAAAGAGTCACAGCATCCTGGGCTAGGGGACAGTAATGTACAGCTGAATTTGGCAGCTTTTCTGGCTGCTCAGACATAGTCTGCAGAACAGGATGTATGTAAGTGAGCTAAAAAGCAGAACTGACATATGGGTGTCCACATGCAGACTCAGAGCAAGGCTTCACCTGATTCTTGCAATGGAAGAGACATAGTGAAAAGACATAGGGTTTATTTTTTTCATGGCACCATCTGATTGAAGTACAAATGAGGACATGTTCTTGAATAACAAGAAAATAACAAGTTTTCCTCCTGTTTGTTCATAATGTTTCAAGTTTAGACTGCTCTGCATTTTACATTGAAGTAATTCATAATCTGAGGAGCTCTCAGTAGAGATGACAAAGAAAAGGGGAGTTTTTCTGTGTGTCCATTTCCAACACATAACTTTTGTTGGAGTTACTTATGAATAAACTTTTTAGTAATATTATCTTTCCATTATTACATAGTTAAAGCCTTTAAAATGTAGAATTAGGGAGATTGTGCTTAAGAGTTAATTAACTGTCGCAGAAGATAAAAAAGTTTCCACCTCAAATGAGCTATTCCAACCCCATGCCAAAGTGGGAACAGTAGAAGCTAATTTTGATTTCATTCCATATTTTTTAATTATTCAATATTAAAGTTTTATTTGTTCTCCCTGTACCCGTTTGAGCATACCTTCCCCATAGGCAGAAATTTTCAAACAAGATAGTTGCTCTCTCAAGATGTCTAAACTCATTTGGCCTCCAGTGTTTGTACATCTCTAGTTTCCTGTGCGATAAAATCATAGTCAGCTGACAAAGAATAGCGTGACAAGGGCTAGCAAAAGGGCAGCTGAGTTATTAAGAACTTGAGATAAAGGGAAAAAACATTCCTGAAAAAGCCTTTCAGCAGTGGACACCCATCAGAAAACCCCCTGGAAACTCTTAACAGAAAAGAATGGGATTTTCTTTACAAATTGGATGTTATACTTCAGACCTGTTGGACTGGTCCCACTGCTGCTTTTAACTGGCCCTTTGCATTCTCTAGGTACTTTTCTAGTGAAAGTGGTGGCCATGAATGCCTTCTCAAACATGAGTCTGGATCTTGGATTCATCACTGTGTTGGCAAACAGTTCCCATAAAAAAGGTAATTGCATTAATCTGACAGTGCTGATTTTGACCACGTAAGTGTCTTTTTGCAATCAGAGCATTTCATGGAGTGTTTATGGTTTGCATCTAGTAATTGCTTTCCTTCCAGCAACAGTGCTGAAAACTTTTGTGGAGGCTTCTTCCTGATGAAGGCGAATTCCCTGACTTTGATGTAGTCATAAATTAGCATCACTCAGTATATGTAACACATTGCACATTTGCTATTTGTTCTAGAAATAATTAGTGAAATTTATGGCTCGGGACATAGCTTTGAAAGCAGAAAATATTTGCATCACAGCCATATCATAAATTGCTGTCAGTAATGGCTTCTAGACGGCTCATACTTACATTTACAAGAGCAGATTATACCAGAACTAAAATAACCTTAGCACTAATTGTATGGAAACTTTTCCACTGCTTTCCATCAATTGTCCTTTGTACATCAGTGAAACTCCATCACCTTTGGTGAATATATTTTGATTTATACCATTATGTTTGAAGAATCAGGGTCATCTCCTTTGTAGTCTGTGATGAGCTTGCTGTTACCATTTTCTCTATTTAACTGGGCTGTTTATCACAGCTCTGGAGTCTGATTCTTACAGCCCCATCTTTCATACTGTCAGTAGTCAACTCCTGTGGATTTAAGTCATATTCACTGAGGATGTCTGAAAGCTTTACAGGTAGCACTGAAATATTCTGCTCTTTTTTGCTTTAAACAGATTCTGCTAAGGAAGAAGGCAGCTACAAAACCAATACCCAAAAGAAAAATGTGAGTATTATTTAAGGATCTTTCTTTAAAATTGCATAGAAAATTTTCTTACCAATGATAGTGCTGTATGAGACATGGAAAAGAAGTATTTGTAGCATAGTAAACTATGGACTAGATGTTCTGTTCCCCATATGGCTTAACACAAAATCTACACCAAAAGTCTTGGAGACAAACGTGTTTACAGGCATTCCATCTACAATTCATGAAAAAGATTAAAGAAAATGAACTTTCCACAACAATTCAGTTTTGGAAGTTGAAATGTGTTTAGATGAATTTTTAACTCATCTGCTTGACTAATGCAAACCTCTGAGGGTGATCCTTCAAGTAGAGTTTAGTATATTTTATATGGTTCCCAAGTGTTTTCTACTTCTGTATTGGAGTGTTTAATTTATTTTGCAATGAAAAATTTTCCAGTTTATGGCAAACTAAGAAGTTAATGATACACCAATTGCTATCAGCTGTCCAAATTTAAATAATAAAAATGCCAGATAGAATATTTTATCATCTTAAAGGCCTAGTTTTTAAATGCAACCCTAGCAGACAGACATCTACTATGGAGATATACTGCTTCACAAGAAGGCATCATGCTTTACAGATTGTCTGTAACAATATTTTGCATCAGAGGAATATAAATCTAATCCAAACCCAAGTTTATCACAGTTTGTTACACAGAAAGACAAACTCAGCTACCCCTTCTTCTCTTTGTTTATAGCTGCAATGTATCCAATTCAGATAAAAAAGGGATGCACAAGAAGACAAATGGTTGTTCAAGGGTTAGAAGTCTTGGTCCAGATGTGAAGGTTTAATAGGAACAAGTTTCTTAAGTATCTAGTTTTGAAAATGGGAGCTGCACTCCTAAACCAATTCTGCATTTGGGAGAATTTTGCCACACAATTTTTCTGTGCCATCTGCTTCTGTTCCCATAGCTTCTACTTCCGTACTATCTCTGATCAGGGTAAAATCATATAAACAACAGATTTGCGTCCAGTGATTTGGGGTCTAAAGTTTCAGATCTTTTTCATTATAAAGAAGCAACATGTGTGTGTGTTCATACTCTCTCCTGTTCTAACTGATACATTTACTTCTTATTTAGGATCACAAAAGAGACCTCAAAATATATATTAAACCAAGTCGCCATGTGGATCCTTTCACAACTGTTACACTTGGCTGGCCAGACAACAACAACAGCTCCAGTTTTCTCTGGACCTGTGGTTTGTGCATTTCCTGAACTTTTTTCACCAACTTGTATTTGATGAGCAACAAATTCACTTTCATGTCAGATCAAGTGTTGAAAATCTGACTAAAGGATGCTTTATTTTCTGGCTTTAAAGTTTGCTACTCACTGTACATAAAGAATGTCCTTCTACCGAACCCGGGTTTTGGCACCAAACTAATTATGGCATATAATATGGCATAGTACTCCACTTTGTCTTCTCCCATAGGTTTCAGTTTTTCAGTGTTTCAAGATCTACCTGTCCTAAGCTTCACCCTCATAGCCAAGGACTCGTCCCAAGTGACTTACACAGTTAGGCATTTGCAACGTACATGTGTCTCAATAAAACAGCAATAATTAGCATTAAACATGATGCAAAAACATTTCTGGCTGAAAATGGGATTGGGATTCAGGCCATCTGTGTTCTGTCCCCATAATTATCCCTGATCTCATACATGGCTTTTAAAAAGCCTGTACTCCGAATCCAGATTACCAACTCTTTAAATTGTGTTCAGGAAACTTGTCTATAAAGCTCTTTGAAGCTTATGGCAGGAAAGTCCTTTATAAGATGCTATTCTAACTCTAAAGGAAATGTTTGTGCAGGAGCTTGCTGGCCTGACTGGAATGAATGTGTGAAGCAACACATAATCCTAATCAACCAAAGTGAAGTGCAAATTCCACCTTCCTGCCTTCCTCCTCCGAAATCAGCAGTGACTGTCAGGATTACCGTCCAAAACCATTTCAGTGAAGAGAGGCAGGATGAGCAATGTCTCTATGTGACTGCAAAACAAGAACTGCAACTGGAAATCAGGTCTGGTTTTAAACCCTGCTATTCACTGATTAATATTATTACTGCACAAGCATAGTGCAAGGCCACAGTTACCAATAATATTGATAATAAAGTGATATTGCACTTTCAGAATCATAGGATCACAGAATGGTTTGGGTTGGAAGGGACCTTAGAGATCATCTTGTCCCACCCCTCAGCTGTGGGCTGGGACACCTTCCACTACATCGAGTTACTCAGAGCTCCATCCAGCCTGGTCTTGAACACTTCCAGGGATGGGGCATGCACAGCTTCTCTGGGCAACCTGTGCCAGGGCCTCCCCACCCTCACAGAAAAGAAAACTTAGTGTTCTAAATCCATTTGCACCTTACCATTATAAAAATTACTGACCAAATAAGTCTTGCTGCATTTTTCAGTCCGCGTTTCTAAACACAATCCTTTTATAAACTGAATAATATTCTTCTGAAAAACATTTAGGGTTTTTGACCCCACTGTGTCCTCCCAGTGTCGGAGATTTCACTGTGCCAACCTCATTGAAACAATGGGAATAAATGCCATAAGATATGTCTGAAATTTCCCCTAGAAGTCTCATACTATGTGTAACTCCCATCTTACTTCCTTACAGGTGTGAGGCAAACTGCAAGCCAGTGAATGTTAGTGATGATGTGGTTTTGAGTGTCTCTGGACAGGAGGACTCCCAGGCCGTATATTATAACTGGTATTTAGATAACACATTCCAAAACAAGGTGAGAGCACCAGATTTGTCAGAAATACTGCATACACAAAGATAAATATCCACAAAGCCATATGGCCTCAGAAGGATATCTTGTCAAGTGGATGCTTTGAAAAAAATAGTGAAGACGGAGACAAGGGGGTGCCTGGATTGGGAGGGGTTATAATGAAGGGCACCGAACTGCCACCCTGCTCCTGATAAGTCACAACAGAAAGCACAGCAAAGAGCCTCTACTGCCATGTGTTCTTTTCTGTCTGTTTCCAGTCTACAACCCTCCCTCTAGCCTGTGGCCTGACTGGTTTCCAGCAGAACTCTTTGAATTTGCTTCAAAGCAACACATCTGTGTTGAGAATGACCAGCTCCTTCTTGCAGACACAGGGAGAAGCTTTTCAGATTAAAGTAACAGGTAGGGGCTAACAAAGATTTAGGGTTTTTCAGACCCCTTTGAGGTAGTCTCTGCTACGGTCACACGTGCATAGCTTCGCTGACAAATATGAAGGTAAACTAGTCCACAAGTTGAAAGGTGTTACTTTATATGTGAGTTCTTTAAAATAATGAGGAGATAAGTTTGTTCTGGGGTGTCGCACAGCAGGAGAAATTCAGTTATTTTACACCAAGCTGTTAATAACTTTGTTAAGGCTCATCTGAAATGAAGTTATGCTATATGCTCGATCAAATAATAGAGCTTTGCTTTATAATGCAAACATTAACATATTTGAAATAGTTCTTTTCCTCTTATGGTTTATTCAGTAGGAGCACTTCATTCCTCATTAGGCCCACCCTGCTGTGTGTGGTGCCTGAGCAGACAGCCCCGCTGCTCGGCAGGCAGTGCAGACTGGTGCTGCCGGGGCACGGTGCTGCTGGGGCACGGTCCCGGCTGACGCTCTGCTCCCTCCACTCCCAGCACTGACTCAGCGAGGCTACGGGGAGGGATCGTTCCTGGTGAGCACCGTGCCCCCGCCCGAACCTCCCGGCTGTGCCGTGAGTCCCGAGCACGGGTCGGTGCTCACCGCCTTCAGAGTCTCCTGTAGCGCTCCCGGCTCGGAGGGGTCGGGCCAGTCCAGCCCTAGCAGGCAGCTCACATATTGCTTCTATGTGACACCAGGTAAGTCCCCAGGTGAACTGTTTGGCTTCTCCTAACACGAGCAAAGGCACAACCTGCCCTGCTCTGCAGGGAGACTGCTCACGAGTGAACCAAACCCTGAGTCCCCTGTTCTCAGAGAGCAGGAGGTGTCCCTGTGGTGTCTGGTCAATGACCCCTTCTTTCCTGTTTCAGATTCTCTCCTGGACTGTAGCCTGGATCCTGAACTCTTCCCAGTTTATCTTCCACTTGGAGAAGAGGAAAATAATTTTATTTTACATGTGACAATTATTGTTAGCAACAATTTTGGTGATATAGCTCAAACAAATGCTTCAGTGAAGGTACACAGTAGAATTAATTTATTTTAAGAACTCCCAAGTTGATAACTAACCCACAATTGACTTTTGGAGCTTCTTCCTGTTTTAGATATATTACTTCCTTCTGAATGTGCCATAATCACCATTTTTCTGTCTAACAGAGACTATTCTCTGTGTGCTCAAGGTCAAAAGATCTTCCACTGCCCTTTTTTCTAGAACAGAAGTCTAAAAGAATTGTTTGGACATTGATTGAGCAGTGTAAGCCTATTTACTGAGTCTAGAATTACTCTGTGTAGGCCCCAAAAGCCTCCTGCTCCTTCCCCAGTGCCACAGTAAGGAGATCCTTATCAGGCCATTAAAAATAAAACATCTAAAATGGGGAATATGAAGTTTTATGTCTCACTCTATCTAGGCTGTCATTAAGATGATCATGGAAGCTGTTCAAAGAACATTGTAACAGCCTTGGCAGTGTTGAGAGCATATCTGATTCCTTCATCAGGTTGGACCTGCAGATATGATGGATGGGAACCTGACCCTGCAGGCAGTGATATCTGAGAAGGCAAACACCATCCTAAAAGATGGGAACAACAGCATGAGTCTTTTCCAGCTGTACAAGTCAGTGACATCTGTCCTTAATCAGCAGATCCAAGAGGAAAGTTTTAACAAATCTTTACAGACAAATACACGAAAAGAGGTCAGCAAAACACTTGCTTTTTTGCAGTACACTGTCATATAATGGACTCTTCATATTCTTTGACAGCTCTTAAGTGATATAAAGCTCAAGCATCACCACTTGAAATCAATGGAGGTTTCAAGTTTCTAGCATCTGTCTCAGTGTTTGGCATAGGTTTCAGCTACTTTTCACTATTTGCCTACATAAATTATTTGTTTTATCACTCATCAGTAAAACAGGTAATTCTCAATTGTTATTTCATTAATTTAAACAAGTAATCTAAACCTGATATTCCAAAGCAATTTAAATATCAATAAAATGGCCTCTCCAGTGGGATAAATATCCTAATTTCCCCCAAAAGCACTAGATGGCAGGTAATTTTCTTTCGTCCATTTTAGCCACCAGTTGATGTTTCAGTCATAAGCTGATATTTGTACAGTGCTTTGAGTGCCTCAGATGAAGTGATCTAGAGAAATGCAATGGATGCTTCAATTAAGAATCATTATTTGAATAACATCAATCACACATGGCTCTGCTTTCACTGGAAGTGGCATTTACACAGTAATTCACATACATTAGTACAAATTCTCACAAGTAACTCTCCTTGCTCTTAATGGATGTTAAGTGTATAAATTCTCTGTGCTGGGAGGTAACATAAAACTCGTGATTATATAATTACTAGGGCAAGTGGCATCTTGTCAGCAGAGCTAATATCAGCTCAAATGATCCTGGTTGTGGAGCCTTACTCTACTGCTTAACTTACGGCAAGCCTGGCTGTCAATACACAGCACTACTTTCACAGTCCTAATTAGCATCTTGTTCCTTTGCCTAATTATCCCTTTTCATCCCAAGCTCCGAGGGCTGATGCTGACAACTCTCTCTGTTGTTAACATAACATCAATGCAGACTGCTCTGAAGATGTCAGAGGTATTGAAAGAAATCACTTACAGGAGTGAAGAGCTGTCTGTCTCAGCACAGGTAAGAAGCAATTCATCCTATATCTCCTCACACTAATAGTAGAGACTCTAATTATCCCCCTGACCTTGGAAGAGTTTCAGTGCCTTATAATTATCTGTTCTTACCCATTTTTTCGACTGTACCAGCATATGTATTTTGACCAGCAGTATTTTGACTCTGTTTAGAGTAAGTAAATTCAAGTCTCAGATGTTGTCTCAGCAATCTCTCCAATCCAGGCTATGACCATTACATTTATCATACATTTTTGAGATAGAATCCTTAACTTTTAGTCAGAAACATGTCAGAGTGCATGTTTTCTCTTGTAAAGCACTTTTAGAACCCTGAAGAAAAACTGCCCTTAGACGGTTTTTCTAGAATTGCCCACACTCGTTCATCCCTGACCCAGGCACTGCACAAAAGGCACATAGGCAAGGGTCAAGGAACATGTCAGCACCCAGAGGAACTGGGCACAAATGTCTAGGTTGGTCTCACAAAAGTATGTCTTGAGTTTTATCTGGCAACATGACATTATTTGTAGATGATGCTATTTATGTGTACGGGGTGAGCATGTGACAGGACAGAACAAACTGTCACTGGGGGAAGTTTCCCAAATACGAAGGCAATAAAAACAGCTGTCCTGATCTCTGATATATTATAGAGTTGGCGCCAGACAATGGCTTGGGAGCATTTCAGCAGGATGTGGTTAACTTTGGTAAGACAAGAACACAGCTCAGGTGCAGCCCTTACCCTACAGGAAGGCTGCATAGTGTTCGGAGGCTGTGGGAATGGATGTGTCCAAGCCTGCGATGAATTTGCTTGGCTCCTTCACCATCCTGGGCTAAAATCCGGCCAGTGCTTTCACAGGCACAAAGCTGCATCCAGGCACAAAATAAAAATCGTAAAACTCATTCTCCTTTGGCATTAAGATAGAAACGTATAACTTAATTTATTACATTACTGTACATCTAAAAGCTATCCTTGCCCAGGGTTTGACAGATGAGCTTCCTTCAGATGTTATTCAGCTTTTCATGGATTACAACTGTAGAAGCAGGCTGCATTTTTCATGCCTGTATTCCATTTTGATGTACCGTCTAGTATATCATCTTTATTAGCATAAGTATTACCCCAGCACAAATAATTATAGTAAAAACGGCGTTAGCCACTAATAGTCCCAAGAGATTACTGATGCTGCAATAGTCAGTAAATTACACGAGTGTCACTTCTGTCATTTGTACTGGCAGCACATATAAACTGCTCCCCGTGGTTCCCCTGCAGGTAGAAGCCAGCAACACTCTGAAACATGTCAGTGCCTCCTTGCTCGCTGTAAACACAGAGTACAGCAGAGATGGTCAGGAGTTAAAGGAAGCAGCCAACTATCTGCTTAATGCAGTGAGCAATGTTCTTAAAGCTTCTGTAGAAATCAGAGCTGGGAACACTTCAGTGCCAGAGGCAGAACAGGTAATTTAGATTTGGTCCAGTTTGTACTGTACTGTATGTGAATATTTGTTTGCTTTGGGAGGTTTTTAAAATCTCTGCTGTCTCTTGTAGTTTTAAATTGGCGCTGGGAAAAGTTCATTGTGACACCATGATGGAGCTGAATATCAGACTAAACTTCTCCCCAGTTAGACATGTTAGACTGAATGTCTGTTAATGAAGATAATAGAGGCCTCTTAAGATTTGTCACATTGAAAGCTGAACAGCACAGAGAACACAGCATCAGCTCTGACCTCTAATCAATGACAAGCACATTGCAATTTTTTTCAGATTTGCTTCTATCCCTTCCTTTTGTCCCTTAATTCAAGGAAGCCACAGGTATTAAATATTCATGATTGCCACTACTTCACAGCTTGAACCAGCTCTGGTTGCTGCTTACACTTTCGCAGAAAGCTTTGATTACCTGTTCAGAAAGATGGAACATGTTTATTTGTCCTACCCTTTTCTATCTATATGTGAATTGTCACAGCTGACTCTGTGAGTTTCCTGGGCTGAACATACTTTAATATCCTCACTGCAAGGGAGCAGGGATGAAATAAATCTAACCTGAGAGAAAAGGTAATGAACTGGTCAAGTTCCCCAACAATAACACACCAAAAATACACAATTGATATGTAATTAGATCTTGCTTTTCCAAGTAACTAAACACTAACGTGTACAGCTAAGGGCATTAATACACAAAAGTACATGAATATATTGATTGATGTCATGCTTGTAATTTCAATGTGTAGAAGTTATAAATGCTACAATATAAATTAAAATCTGTAAGACTTTTATTTGCTGTCTGCAATGTTTCAATGAGAATTACGGAAACTGAATTGCAATAGAATAACTTCCTCTGAGATTAAGAAGCCCATCACCAAATTTGTCAGCTTAGTAAGACACCAAAATTAAAAGGAAGCAATGACAAATTATGTGCAGCTTGATGCTCCTGAGTATCTTTGTTGTAAGTTTCCTCCTCCAATCCTTTTCCAGAGTTCAGTGTCACACCAGCTCCTGAGTACAGTTGAAAATCTACAGAGTGCCCTCCTCTTTGGGAAGGCACCGGGTGATGAGCCAACAGTCCTCACCTCTCCCTCTGCCACAGTGTATATGCACAGGTAACAGCTGCAGTGTCTCCCACTGAAGCTTCTGAGAGCTACAAATACTAATTCCATTGTGCTTAAACACAATGTTTGGAACTAACTATATATTGTAGCATAATGACAATTTCAATAGTGCAACGAGGCTGATGTTAGTGACTGATAGTAAGAACAGCTTGGACTCCAGGAACATTACCTTAGAAATTCCTGTGCTGTGTCTTCTTCAATCAGCAGAGAATTTACTACAATTTCCTGAATGAGGCAGTAGTCACTTACTTTTGAAGTTATGTAGAAAACTCATGTCATGCCAGTTAAGGGTTTTTTTTCTTTTCCAAGTTGCCAATAATGACATGTTACATGGAACTGTAACCAGCTTGGCAGAGGCAAAAATAATCCTGAGGAGCCCGATGAGCATTCTCCATTCCCTATAATCATCACTAAATTGTTCCCCAAGAGCCTGGTTTTCATCCACGTCAAACTGTGCATTCAAATCAAGAGCACATTCACACAGAAACCAAGTCTTTCAAATAAGTACATCTTGGAACAACTTCCTCTCCAGATATGCCAATTCCACTGCTTTTTTGATGATTCTATGGTAGCATTAAGTGGAGTATTGCGTCAGGGACAGATTCATGTACAAAGTATTTACTGGCAGAGGTAGGAATAGTTTTGCAACCAAGTTATACTTATGAAATGAGGAAGCTTTCTCTATATGTATGAAGTCCATGCTATTGATGTTGGGTTTGATTTGTTGGTGGTTTTTTTTTTTCCTTTTATTACTTTTTTTTCTCTTTTATTCTGCCTTACTTATGCCCAACTCTAACTGGACAGATTACAAACAGAAAACATGGAGGGCACATCCATTAACATCTCCAATTCCAGCTCTGCCAGCTTTACTCTCCCATCTGCTTCCTCTCTCAATGTTTCAGGAGTTGATGATGAAACAGTGGATATAAGGGCAAGTAAACAGCTTTTATGTAACTCTATCTGGTATCCAGCTTACATTCCTGATCTAATGGTTTTGGAATCGTTTATCCTTTTACAATGAACACATGAGCACACGTCATCCCTCCTGTCATGCCAAGAAAATAATTTGAAATTGTTTTGGTCAGAGAAGCCTTCATTTATCGTAATTGCATGAGGTTGGTTCAGCAAGCTAAGGACAACTGAAAGCTCAAATTCCCCATCCCATCAGCCCCTTACATACACTTTGAGTCACACCTACATGGCAGGAGAAGGCAATGGAATGGATCAATACCTACAAATCTATTTGCTGTTTGTTTACATCTTATGCTCTGAGGAGGATGCAACAGCTCAGAGTTCATATCGCATTCAAACTAACCTGCAGCAGCTTTCTTTCATCCCAGCAAGAAATACACAAGTGTGGGGCACTCAGATCCTGCAGGAGACAAAGGTGCTGATGGTAGCACATCCCCCATCTGAAGTAGGACGTGGCGTTTTTTCCGTCAGAACAATAGATTGCATATAATCATCATATTTTCATAATAAATTTTCTAAAGATCTCTCTGGTTGATTTGACCCTCTCGGGAGACCCCTAAAATACCTGCAAACATGTTTTTTTTCATTGCACCTTTTCCAACTCCTCTAGAAAAGTGTCACGGTGTATGGAAACAATAACGATTGTTGTACACATTTCAGAATGAAAATCACTTTCAAGGTTTGTAGACCCACCTTAGAGATAAGTTAGAGTCTGATTTAAATTTGGATGCAGGCTTCTTGGAAGTTGACTCCTATTTGGGTCTGAGCTCAATCTTTCACTATTCAGCAATTCAGAGTGTGAATAAAATGAAATATTGACAATAGCTCAGTTGTCTGATTGTTAATGTCTTCTACCAGATGGTGAGCTTTGCCATGAATCCCTTTTTCTCCAGTGACACCAGTTTTGACATCAGTGGAACAGTGGGAGGTCTAAGTCTAACTGGTCTGGATGGTTTGATCATACCAGTCAGCAACCTCAAAGAGAACATTGAGGTAAATCCATTATTTTCTAACCTTCATTCTCTTTTCCCATTTTTTCCTTTCTCCATTAATGAACCGTGATGTGTGTTACCATTTGTGAGGTGAACACAAATGCTGGTAGGGTACATTGCATTAGATAATGGGCTGATGCTGTCTGCAGTTGTGATGGAGGGATTTGTGTGATTTGGTGAATGAAATAACAAATATTTCTGTCTTTTCTTGAAAAGGAGGCATTTTATTCTTCATTTAAATGAATGTAAGAATGCAAATGGTTGTGGCAATAGACTCCAGATTACAGTCATCCCAAAGCACAATGTGAAGTCTGATTTCATCATCCAACCACTGTATTTATTGTACTACTCTTTGGCTTCCTAGCCCATGTATAAACCAATATGTAAATCATTCATACATGCACTTCATGTAGCCAATGTCTCAGTCATAACCACAGTTCTCAGCTCAGAAATGCACTAAGGGTCATAGGCTTTGTGATGAGTCTACACAGGTTTCAAATTAACTTTTCAGAGGTTAGTTGACATTATCAAGAAAATTACTTTGAAAGTGATATTTTTGCTGGCTGTGCTTTCCTGATGTTATGAAAAAAGATAATCTGGCATGTGGCCTCATGTTAAGAAGAAAAATGCTTTTCTGTGTTTAAACCTATGTCTTTCTGTTTAAAAACAGATCATGTTACCAAGGCTTTCAGCAACTCAGGAAGATAAGATTTTGTTGAATCTGGGCAATTATAGCACTTTTCAAGTCAATGTTACCTCAGAAAACACATCTACAGTGATCTACCTGGAATCTGAACATGACATTCCACTAATACTTTACTTGGGGTATGGTTATCACCCAAATGAAACCAACTATGATATGAAAAATCATCTGTTCTGTAAGAAAACTGCTGGAGGTAAGATAAGTGGTTAGTGACCCATGAACTTGCAGAATGAGCCTTGACCATGAGTTCAGGTGTCTAGCTGGAAAGAAACCTCATGCTTCAAAGTTCCAATCTCTAGAATAAAGTGTTCACTAACAGGAGCAAAGATTGGGGTGCTTTAAACAATGAGGTGCTAAGAATGATTTCACACCTGGTCCTTTGGTTTATTTATTACATGCAATACAGCTGCATACTTCTGAATTAGCCTTTCTATATATACATTGAAACTAAAATATTTATGTTCAAGGTGAGACAAACAGCTGGGTTCTTAGCCCAGAAGAACTCATTTTTGGAGAGGGAACCTACTATTTCATGGTCTTACAAGATATGGGAATGGATTCCACAGTCTATGATGGGCTAACCATAAATGCCACTTGCTTTTCATCCCGCTGTGTATTTTGGGACGAACACCAGGGAGGCTGGAACAGCTATGGATGTCATGTAAGTAGAGCAAAACAAAACAATGTGTCTGTTATATGCTTCAAAGCCAGCCCTCATAACCACCATCGTGTAGTAAAATGATAGAACTGAACTGACACCCCAAAACAAGAGCATTCTGAGATGTTTTAATAAACTCACGAAGTTTAGTCATATTGAACTAACCTTTAAACAACATTCCCATTTCTATTTCTTGGGATGAACATAAGAAGAGATGGAACCATTCTGACAAGGCCGTAATATTATTGTAATGCCCGTTACTGGTTAGGTGTTAGAATTAATATTCCTTATCAGAACTTGAACAATTCTGTGTACAGCAGCTCTCTACACTAATTTACTAATCTCAGCACTGTCTTTTCATTTGCTTGGTAAGTCATCTAATACTTTGAAGCCAGATGTTTTATCAGGAATCTCTTCTGGGTTTCAGGTAGGACCGAAAACAAATCCTAGCAGCACACAGTGCCTCTGCAACCATCTGACCTTCTTTGGGAGCTCCTTCTTTGTCATACCCAATGCCATAGATGTCAGCAAAACAGCACAGCTCTTTGGTACATTCGTGGACAATCCTGTGGTGGTGACAACTGTAGGATGCATCTTTCTGATATATGTGCTTGTAGTTATTTGGGCTCGAAGGAAAGACATCCAGGATGATGCCAAAGTAAGTCTCCAGCTAATAAAGCCAATGTATTCAGGCCTATTCCCACCATGCATAGTCTGTTTTAATAGGAAGCCTTTAACCGATCCTACTTCTTTCCCTGTAACTCCCTGTTTACTGGTAAGTAAACATCGTTCACAAGATGATAAATTCCTACTCACAGCTTTCAAGAATCTGTACTTACAGGACAGCTAACACGCTGCTTGTGTTGTGTGGCTCTGCAGGTGAAAATCACAGTCCTGGAAGACAATGACCCCTTTGCTCAGTATCGTTACCTTGTGACAGTTTTTACAGGACACCGCCGTGGCGCAGCCACAACCTCCAAGGTATCAGTGGCACTGTGTGGGAAGAGACTTTATTTGTTTAGGGAACTGGATAAATGGAGCACCTGAGGCTATTAAATAGGACAGCTCAAATGCACTGTTTGAGCCAGAAAGCCCTTAGGTTTGATCAAAGCTCGAAGAGTATGCTGGAGAAATAATCACACATAAGATTGAGATGTGCAAATCTTCATTTTGCCTTCTTATTTTCCAGGTGACTCTTACCCTCTATGGACTGGATGGAGAGAGTGAGCCCCACCATCTAAATGATCCTGATACCCCAGTCTTTGAACGTGGAGGAGTGGATGTTTTCCTCCTCTGCACCTTCTTCCCTCTTGGGGAACTGCAGAGTATTAGATTGTGGCATGATAATTCAGGGGACAGTCCGTCCTGGTAAGCAGAGGTCTGGAGATCCTGGGAAGTAAAAATCCACAAATAACTTTTTATAATGACAACAGATTTCCTTTTCTAGCACTTGAAAATTATCCTTTCTGCACTTCTAGAAAAAAAGAGAAGTGTTAGACTCTAGTTTTTGCAGATGAATAGATCAAATGATAACCTAAACTGCAGGACCAGGAGTGCTTCCCATATCCCATGTCCAGTACAGGATGGGATATGTTCTGTGCCTTACAGTTTAGTCACCCTAAGAAGCCAAAGGCCAGAGTCTGTCCTCCACAGTCTTGTTAAGCTCTGGATTTCACACACTCAGTGACGTGACTGTGCCCTGTGTGTTTTTCCAACAGGTATGTGAATCGAGTGTTAGTCCATGATCTGGCATGGGATCAGAAATGGTACTTCCTCTGTAACTCTTGGTTAGCCATTGATATTGGAGAATGTGTCCTAGATAAAGTGTTCCCAGTAGCAACAGAACAGGACATGAAGCAGTTCAGGTACCTCCTATTTTATGGATTTTTTTACTCTTGATAGCAGTCAGTCTAGAAAAGCAAGAATGAAAAAACATACCAAAGCCCTAGACAAAAATGAAAACAAGGAAGGTCTTTCCACTGCCCTTAAACGGCTCTGAACAAGGGAAAAAGGAAGGATGGTTAAATAAATCTAATCATTACCCTAACAGTAGTACCATACTGAAAATACTGGTGCTAAAGAAGGATAGCCTGACAAACCTACAGAAACCCAAACGTCTTCTCTTATGTGTAATTTTCTTAATAATTTAAATAGGAAATATTCACTTTCCCTCTATGCTGTGGCCAAAAGGAAAGGACATAAGTAGCTTATGACCATTCCATGCAAATCAAGCCATTTTGATAATTTCTCCTAGTTATTATTTCTTCTGACAGGTTAGGACCCTGTATTAGAGCTTTGTTTTTCCCTCTCCTTTCTACATATCCATTTGATTTCCCTCTTCTCCTTCCCAGCAATCTGTTTTTCATGAAGACCTCCACGGGTTTCCAGGATGGGCACATCTGGTACTCAGTTTTCAGCCGCTCCCCACGGAGCTCCTTCACGCGAGCCCAGCGCGTGTCCTGTTGCTTCTCACTGCTCCTCTGCACCATGCTGACCAGCATCATGTTCTGGGGTGTGCCAAAGGATCCTGCTGAGCAGAAAATGGATTTGGGTAACAATCTTCACCATTGCTTGGGCAGGCAAATAGAAAGACAGCAGAATCTGGAAGCAAGAGTCGAATAAATGGGCTTTTTCACAAGAAAGAGATTCGATGGTTTATTTTGCCTGGGGTTAATTTTCCTTCTCCCCTCTGTTTGATCTTCACAGGTAAGATCGAGTTCACATGGCAGGAAGTGATGATTGGCTTTGAGAGCTCCCTCCTCATGTTCCCCATCAACCTGCTCATTGTGCAGATCTTCAGGAACGTACGACCCCGGCCAGCTCAGCAGGGCAGAGAGAAGAAGTCGGGAAAGAATGGTCGAGTGTCCCCAAGCCTGCCTCCCAACCCACGGGCCACCGAGGCTGCCTCTCTCACTCCAGAGGCTGTGACAAAGGCAAGTCCCAATGAGTCCTGCACTGCCCTCTGCTGCCACGCACTACCGGCTTCCCCAGCTCCACAAATTTCCCTGTTCCGATGCCCTTCAGCCTGTCTGGAGAGAAAAGCCAATTACCACTGATGCAAAGGGCTCATTTGCCCACCTAAATGCAATCCTTCATTAAGGTCTGCCTTTGTACATCTCAGCTCTTTCACAGTTATTGTGTGTGACCAAATCACTGTGTTCAGGAGTTAAAGCAAGCGCTAAGCAGGATAGTGAAGATAAAAGGTATCACGGACCACATCTTTCTCAGCTTAGGTCCTCAGGCAGGTACACTGCCCTTTTGAACCCCGAAAGCTGCCTTCCTGAACTCACTGAAATCTGCCTGTCACATCCAGCACTGTAGGATGTGCTATTCTTATTCATTCTGGAAATTTTAGCAATTGGTGCAGCTCCCAGCCAGTGGTACTGTCAGATCCCATCAGATTAAGCCACTGCAGCCAGAGTCACTGCTGTGTTGCTGCTGTCTTTCCTAGGACATAAGAAAAATTGCCAACTCACTCTTCAAAGCCCTGAAGACTCCATCTCTCACCCCAGCACCAGACCTTGAAAAATCAACTAACATCAACACACTCTTGTCATTGGTTGAGGACATCATCTGTCAGCAGAACAGAGCTGGGCAAGGGTTTTATGATGAGAGCGAGAAGGATGGCCCTACAATTGTCACATTAGGTGCTGTGGATATCCAAGGTAAATAACACACTGTGAAATGCCCGCTGAAACCTTTGCAGTGAAAATGATGATAGCACTGGATGTGATGACCCAAGCTCTTCTTACATTCTGACTCAAAGGCAACTACAGAATCACAGAATAGCTGAGGTTAGAAGGGATCTCTGAATCCCACCACACTGCTCAGAGCAGGGTCAGTGGGAGCAGGATTGCCCAAGATCAAATCAGTCAGATGCTGAATGTCCCCAAGGATGCAGACTCCACAAATTCACTGAGCAACCTACTCCAGTGTCCAATACCAGTGTTTTTTCTTATGTTCAGAAATTTCCCATGTTTTAAGATGTGCCCATTGCCTCTCATTCTTTCACTGCACCACTGAGTGCCCAATTAAGTAAAGACAACATTGAAATCTCTGTTTCTTATGCTGTAGAATCAAATGTTTGCTACCAGTCTGGCTTGGGAGCAGGATCAGTATCTACCAGCTAAAAGACTCACAAATATCTGTTGTTTCACAGTCTTTTTGACCTGTCCTTTTTTTTCTTCTTGGTCTTGTGCTGTTGTTCCTTTCAGTCTGACTCAACTAAACAAGAATATATGAGTAAACAATCTCATTGATTTCATTAAGACTCACATTTGGCTTTTCCAGTGAGTCTTCCAAGCTACTAATTGCACAGGTAAACTATGAAGAAATTAACAGTTGATCTGATCTGACCTGTCTATTAAGATTTTAGGATACCTGTTTAACTCAGTTGCCTTCTGGAAAAAATTCCAGGCCATTCCAGCAGAAGAGCATTAAGCTCTAGTACTAAAGCTGCTTCTACATGTCTCTTCAAATGTTAATCTTCACTGCATCACATTCATGATCTTTAGCTCCAGTTCTACCACCCTTTGTATTGAACAGTATTTTAATCTAGGACTATTTATTTTCTCAATAAATAAATAAATATTTCTTTGCCTGCAGAAAAAACAAGAAGTCCAACTCCAGAGAAGAGAATTTGTGACCAGCCAAAATACAGCGACTACCATCGCTGCTTGTACATGCAACTCCAGCATGTAGAGATGGAGCTGGAATTACTGGGGCCCCATAAATTTCAGATGCCTCAGAGTTACACACAAGCTGTTTGTCAGGTTCAGCATATGAAGAACCTCCTGGAGAACCAAATCTGCTCGTTAGCGTCCATCAGTGAGGGGTAACCCAGTTCTCATACTCAGTATAAGTAAATTCAGGTCATGAATTGAAAATTGGACAGGATGACAGAGCCCAAATAATTACTGCTTAATATGTGCTAGATAACTATTATTATATCTGTAAAAATAAGTCGTATTATTATGCCACTGCAGGAGGTACAAAGAAATTTCTATGCACTGTGAACTGCAAACAAAGGCAATAATGACAGATCATTGCTGTTTGTCATTTTTGCCTCCAAAGTGGAAAGTTACAATACAATGCCATGTGATAGTAAAGGGTTGGGATAATCACCCAGCTCCAAAGTCACAGAAGTCTCTTAAAATGTATGGATAAAGAAAAATTAATAAGCAGACAAAAATAGTTCAGTGAACTATGATAATTAAGTTGGAAGTATTGAAAGCAATTGCACTAATTACGTCACTTGGCCTTTATGGTGATCACGAGAGATGCATTCAGCAGCTTAAATGCACTCATAGCTTTGTCAGTAATTCTACTGGAGATTCAATTATGCATGAACTGAGGAGTAAATAAGCCCATCACATTTATTTTGATTTTAGCTGATCTCTGCACACTTCCTCATTATTTTTTCTTACTATACTTTTTGCTATCCATATATCCTGTACAACTGCATTAATTAAAAGAATATTTTGATTTTATATCATAAGATGTTGCCTATTCCCAGTGAACCTGATGACTGCAATTTTAGTTCCTGTTCCATCGCAGACTGATTTTTTTCTCTTCTGGTTGACTCTCAAGGTGGTCCCGTACTCCAAACTTGTCCAGTGATGACAAGAAAAGTTTTTCTCCCAGAGGGCTGCCCTGGTGGTTTGTGTTCATTGCTTGGTTCCTTGTGGCAGCCACCAGCGGTGTGTCTGGGTTCTTTACCATGCTCTACGGACTGCATTACGGCAAGGAGAACTCCATCAAGTGGCTCATCTCCATGGTCATCTCCTTCTTGGAAAGTCTTTTCATCACACAGCCCTTAAAGGTGAGAGCCTCAGAAATACAACCACTGGCCAAGATGAACTCACCTGCTGCCACTGCAGGAATGTAACGTGTTCTAAAGAACCACAGGATTTAAGATATAAAAAGAGAAATATTTTCCCTTAAAACATGAGCAGGCAGGTGGTTTACCGAGTTCTGATGGTTTTTGGTGACATGATAATGCCATTAACTTCATTAGTTTCATCTCCCTTGCTTTGTCAGGGTTTAATGAGGTTTCTGACTAGGGAGGATGTGTCACAAAATCAGTTTAGCTGGACAAACCCCAGCACTGTGCACTGTTCTCCTGTTTATGGGCTTCAGCTGCATGGGTTCAACAAACCCAAAGCACAGTTGTTTTCCTGCAGTGCCTGGATCCAAAGTGATCCAGGTCAAAGCCTGAGCTTCTTTACATGAAATGGGCATATGGTGAGTCTATAGCTGATTCTTTCCAGGTGCTCGGATTTGCTGCTTTTTTTGCTCTGGTTCTGAAGAAGGTGGAACATGAGGATGAAGAAAACACAGCTATTGATAGGCCTTTATCTGCACCAGGTAACTGCCTGTAAACTGAGAAATTATTAAAGAAAATGCAGTATTCTCCTAGCCTTTGGAGTGCTTTATGCATGAATACATGACTCAGCTCAACTGGCTTGCAACAAAACCTGTAAATATTCCACAGCTTAGCGAAAATAAATAAGTGATCCAGTGCAAAACACACCCTTTATGTAGGCTGGTAGCTCTTTATCTGACAAGCATAACTAAAACCTCTCACAAAGAAATTTCCCACATCCTTTAAGCCCTATATAGAAGTTCTCAGGTTACATACTTTTCCACAACCACAATTGTCTGTATTATTCCCCTGAACTGAACAGCGGCTTCTGCAGTCATAATCATGTCTAAATAAAGCCTTGACTAGCAGACAGGAATCCTAGGGCACAGCAAAGTTGTCTGATCTACAGCTTCCTCCCTGCTCAGCCTCAGGCTATGAATACACCACCTTCTGAGATCCTCAGCCTAGAGACAGACACCTGGATCACACCTGGTCCTTAACCCAGCACACTGTGTTTGTGAGCTCCTTCCCTCCCCACTGTTTGCCTTGCTGTGGTAATTGTTTAAATCACATCCTCTGTCTTCCTAAGGGAAAGCATTAAATAGAAATATTTCCTTAGAATGTCCAATGAAACAAAAAGCAGGACATGGATAATGTATTGACTGATTCCAGGGTTCACTGCTCTCCCTCACAGGTGATTCACACCCTCTCTTTGGGGCCCGAAGGGACAGTGGAAGCAGTATTTACCGGCCACCTCCTGCTGCTGATGTGGAAAAAATGAAAATCAGCTGCATGAAGGAGGAGAAAGCATTTGCCCTCATCAGAGAAATCCTGGGTATTATCCATATGTAGATTATCTTGTTTTATTCAGTAATAGTCATCAGTAATTTTACATCAGTGAAAATATTGTTCTCTTGGGTGACGAAGTTTTGGCATATCTTCAGCTTGCTGCCAGCCGTTATGTTGTAGAGACAGGCTGTTCCATGGCAGCTGGAGCTGCAAGGAGGTGGGAATGCTAGCTGGAGATAAAAGTGTGGCTAAGGCTTCATTTTATGGTAAAGAAACACATCACAAACATGAGAGGTTAAAGAAAAATAGAAAGGATAAAAGCAGGAGGTCAACCGAAGCTGAAGTCAAAGAGCAGACGGAGGCCGTCTTTCTAAAAGCAGACAGTATCTACAGATAATTATTTATGTCCCTGTTTGATTTCCTCTAAAATCAATGGCAAAAATTACCTCAACTTCACTTGGAACAAAGTTAGACTACTCATTTTATTTGGAGCCGCCATGACTACTTCTATTCAGCCTTCCCACTTGTTTTCTTGACTGCTACTCATATTCCAAATGTGAATCACTTAAACTGCAGCATGATGAAGCAGCTTGGGTGCATTCATTAGCACTGGCCACTCAGTCTACAAAGCACCTCCTTGGCCTAATAGGTGCTGACAGCAGTAATTAATGCAATTTATTTTGAACAGCATTGTTAAGCCAGATCTCACATGTGCCATCTCTTCCTGTTTCTTTTCCAGCCTATCTGGGGTTTTTATGGATGCTGTTACTGGTTGCCTATGGGCAGAGAGATCCCAATTCGTACTATTTAAACAAACACATTGAGGACAGCTTTACAGATGGATTCCACGATGTCTACAGTTACCGGGATTTTTTCACGTGGGCGAACACTACTTTACTCAAAAATCTTTATGGATCATATAAAGGTGCAGTCACATTGTTTCCCTCCAGCTTGCCAGATTCTGAAACATTATTTTTAATATTTATCTCTAACGTGCCTATTTGAGGGGAGAAAGGGACTGTGAGTGTACAAGGCTAGCAAGGAATCTTATCATATGAGCACTAGTGGGTAACAAAACCCCACAGCTTGACCTCAAGTTAATATCCCCTGATATTTTCCTTATATTTAATATTTAATATAACCCAAATGTTCTGCAGCGCAATGCTAAATTTTTCACATTTTACATTACTTACTCCAGATAGTCAGATATATTCTCAGTTTTATATAACTTTCTTTCCATAATTAAAAAAAAAAAAAGAGAGAATGGCAGATAGGTGGCACCATAAAGCTTTTCCTTAGGGGAGTTTGCTCAATGTGAAGGCAAATTATGCAATATCAGCATGTTTCTATCTAGCCATACCCAGTAAAATATGACGCACTGTCCAGCTCACATTTAAGGATAAATATTGAAATATATTAGCAGAGTTGTTCTTTGGACATGACAGGCTACATGAACACTGCATAAAGCTACTCTGCTATGGGACTCAAGGTGAGTCACTTTTCTCCCCCAGGCCTCACTTTCCTTCTGTATGAAATACAGATGGGGAGTGACACAGAACTCTGGTATTGTGAATGTTATTTAAGAACTCAGTTCAAATCAACATGAGGGTTTCATTTTCATGACTATTTTGCTTACGGTGTTTCCAAGAAAAGAATATATGGCAAAATATTAATGCATCAGTGAATCATAAATGAAATGAAGAAATATTATTAATTTTGTCATATTGCCAGTGCTGCTCTTTTCCATCTCCTGTTTAGGATTCATTACAGATGGCAATTCCAAGCTGGTGGGTAGTGCTCGAATTCGCCAAGTAAGAGTGAAGGGAGACACCTGCCCTATTTCTCCCAGACTCCAGCACATAGTTGAGGAATGCCATGCTCCATACTCCCTACACACAGAAGATACATCAGTTTATGGGGAACACTGGAATACCTCAGTGTTTGATAACTCCTCTGACTTGAGCTCAGCATGGCAGTATCAGAGTCAGTCCAAACTGAGAGGACACCCCAGCTGGGGCAAACTTGCTGTCTACAGCGGAGGGGGATACGTGATTCACCTGGGAACTGACCCTAAGAATGCCTCCAGGTACCACTAGTATTCTTGTAAATTATCAGTGCATCCTCCATGTAATACTGTCTCATTCCTGCATGAGTTAGATCACTGGCTACACGTTCTTTTGGCAGAATTCTCCAGTACCTTTTCAACAATGTCTGGCTAGACACCTTCACAAGAGCAGTGTTTGTTGAGTTTACAGTCTACAATGCCAACGTGAACCTGTTCTGCATTATAAGCCTGATGTTTGAAAGCAATGCTTTAGGTGAGAACCTTTCCTAAGTTACACATTTCTGAAGGCAGCAAGCAATGCACCTACAGAAGGTAGATTTACATACTATCACTGTTTTCCTAGTTCTTTCTTCAGTAAAGACGAGTGTTTTAATAAATCTAACCGCGAGAGAATCAATGCAAATTTTATAAACCATTTAGGAAAAATGCAGCATCACAGTGAAATAGACCATAATGGAATATCTTATGTTTGCTTATGCTGTGGTCATCTACTGATGAAGAAAACATAGTACTGAAACTTGATCTTCAGAATTTACACAACAGGAACAAGAAAAATTCTGTTTCCTAATCACTTCAGCTAATCAATACAGTATTAAGACAAAAAATACAAATAACAGTCTGTCTTTTTTGTTCCAGATGATTTCTAATATATAGCTATGTAATCATGTAATACATAATCTGGATACAACAAAGAGAATAGTGAAAGCAGATTCTGGTTTAGAGGCTATAGGAAAACATTTGGTCTGAGCAGCAGCCTCCTGAGGGTGTGTCCAAGTATTGGAAAATGCCCGAACTGACCACAAAACAGCTCACTGTGGGTTTAGAATGAGATTCAGCTTTTTAAAAAAAATTCCAAGCCCTACTGCTGTATTTCTGCATTTGCAGTCCAATCCACACTCAGTCCTGCTGTGATTACTATTGTGCTATCACACAAGACAGCACTACCACCCTAAAAGCCCTGACTCTCTGAAATTCCTGTCTGAGGAAAATTTCAAACACTTACAGGGTTACTCACACAGTCAAGTCTAAATCTTAGTTCAATGGTTGGATTCAGCCTCACGCTGACGTGAAAGCAAGTGCAGAAGTCTTACTGGTGAATGGAGCTGTTTGAATGAAAGCAGAAAGAGCCCTGAGGTGACCCCTGTTTGTTTTTTAGGAGCCTTCTTCACAAGTGCGGAGCTCCAAAGTGTCCGGCTCTACCCCTACACCAACAGTCTCCACATCTTCGTGGTTGCAGCAGAAGTCATTTATTTCCTCTTTATTGTGTACTACATGATAGTACAGGTGACGCCAATGGAAAGTTTGGCTGAGACCATTTCCTTGTGCCTACTGTTGATTTCACTTACAAAAGCTTTAGGACTGTACTTGATTTCAGTAGCGCTGACGCTGCTACACCAGTGGAAGATTGAATCAGGTACAGTGTCAGTATTAAATAATAGGAAGGCAACCCTTTATTTGGCTGGGATGCTGCTTTTGAGAAAGATAATGAGAAACTAGTGCAAGATGTAGTTTTATTAATGCAGAGTAGTCTGCTTTACTGTGGAGGGCATTGCCCTAATCTTCAGAGGTGCATTGTATGATATGGAGTCATGAAACTCGAACAGTAAAATTTCTCACAGGGAAAGCTGCTGAAGAGTCTGAGATGGAGATACTTCCATAGCAAGTGGAATCTCCTGGAGATGGCCATTATACTGATTAGCTGGAGTGCTCTGTCTGTGTTTGTGAAACGGACAGTCCTTGGGACCCGAGACATCAGCTACTACCAGGAACACAAGGAGGAGTAAGTACTAATGCTCTTTAGTGCATCCTTTGTTGTTGCTGCTTATGCAGAAATAAATCTATTTTTCCTCTTCCCAGACAGCACCGTGTCTGTGCTAGATATTGCTATCCTAGATAGCTATGTATTCATGAAGCCTGTAAGTGTGTCAGGGCTTAGATTTGTGTCAGCAATAGGATTTTCTTCTGATACTGCTCTAATAAAATCCAGCAGACTTGAACACCAAGTTCCCTTTTTTAGCTCCTACTTTCCTATCTACATCATCCTCTTGTGAACCAACAAGCCTTTCTGCTACAGGACATTCAACCAGAAAGCACATAATCTGCCTTGTTCTTTGTTGTAAAAAGCCATTGGTTAGAGGAAAAGAATGGATTATTTCATACAGAATGGAAAATTATAGCATCTTTTAAAAAATGATCACACGGGAAAGAGGTGGTAGAATCACAGGATAATGAGCAGAATTTGGGCTACAGCCTACATCTCCTCTCCTTAAAAAAACTTAGCCATGCACAACTGAGCTTTTTGTGTGCACACGGTAGGAAGTGCAGGTGGGAACACTCAAGCAGGAACTCATTAGGTCTCCACTGAAACCCAGGACAGGGTGACTGGCTTTTCCAGCATACCCATTTATGCACTTCACAGGATCCTGTGTGCTTGGTATATTATGCATTTTCTTTCTTTTTTTTTCTAACAGCTCCATAAGCTTCAGTGAAACAGCAAGAGCTGATGCAGTTCTTGGCTACCTGATTGCATTCCTGGTGCTTCTCTCCACAGTGAAACTGTGGCATCTGCTGAGGCTCAACCCTAAACTGAACATGATCACTTCAACACTACGGAGGGCATGGGGTGATATCTCTGGGTTCATCACTGTTATTGCAATCATGTTCCTTGCCTATTCCATTGCTGTGAGTACCATGGTGCTTTCTCTTATCTGAAGTCTGTTTCCAAGTACTGTCAGGTTAAATCAACTATTTCTGAATGCTAAAAGCAACATAGCTTTGCCATGTAAAATGGAATAAAGCTGCCTGTCTAAATCTTAGGTTAGCAGCTTGGAGCCCAAGTCTTCTGTATGAGTGAAAGAGAAGTTAAAACATCCACTTGTCTGTCCTTTGCAAACTGAAATGTAGTGAAAAATCAAACACTGAGCTGAAAAATTAGGATTTTTTATGTGTAATAGATGTGACCTAGTACAGGAAAAAAGATTTTCTGGATAAAGCTTAAATTGTGGAGCATTCAGAAAGTGCCATTTTCTGTTTGTCTAGTTTATAAGTGGGAAATAAGTACCTTTTTTATGTATCTAGTGGCAGGCTGAGCAAATATAAGACATTCTCATATCTGTGATAAAAGGTCTTCAAGCTAAACTCATTTTGCAGCGAGGACTCTGATCATGACACAAGACATGACTTCTGTCCTCTGCAGGCAAACCTGATATTTGGCTGGAAGCTCTACTCTTACAAAACTCTCTTTGATTCGGCAGAGACTATGGTCAGTCTTCAGCTGGGAATCTTCAACTATGAGGAGGTACCACAGATAATTTTAAGAAGTTTGCCACCATACAGTCGGCATCTCAGCTATCAAATATGCTTTGATCCACCAAATAGAAGGACTTTCAATTACTGTTAAACATTAATCTAATTTTGCAAGCTCCACAGCTCCCTAAAGCATCCACCTTTTCTGAGCAAGAAAAAGACACCAAGTGAAATCTGTCTCATGTCCCATTTTGACCATGAGGAGGCTCATATTGAATCTTTCATTAAGAAACCTGCTCACATTTCAGCTAGAGATGTTACTAATTGATTACAAAAAGTTTTGAGCAATTTCCTTAGAAAGCTACAGCTAGGAATGTGAGCAAAGCCCTGTGTTTGTTCTGTACACCCCCCTCTATCTTCCCAAGAAAGGCAAGGCCTTCCACAAGGGAACTTCATGGGGGTTTTTTTGTTGTTATTCTTTATATATCACCTTTTTAGTAAGTTCTTTCAAATATTTCAATATCTTTTGAACATTTCTTTGTGGATTAATTCTCGGACATCTCTGACTGTGAAGTCCTCCTTGGTGGATGTTTTTAGACCATGGATCCAACAGGATATGGGTGGCTTTGAAGATCGGTAATTGGGCACAAAGTTTTTCACCTCCACGTCCCACTCAGGTTAATCATGAAAATATATTCCTATGTTGTAGCTTATATGAAAATTAGGGTTTGGATTTTTCACAACCCTTGGTTTATGAGTGTCTCTGACAGTCTGACTGTGCTTCTTTGTAAAGTATACAGTAAAATAAAATAAATGCATACAGAGATTTCATCTATTTTGAAAGCTGAGGCATGAGAAAGCTTCAGCTGTTCTGTGGATAAACAGATCTCTAGGCTTGTCAACTTTCATGTGAAACTGTCATACTGTTACAATCAAATACAAAGACTTAAAAAACCCCAAAGATTGCCCTTATTCACACACACACATATATATAATATTCTATTGTCTTTGTACTATATCTTATCAACAAAGGACAATGACTAGAGTAGAAAATTTATATATGTGTATAATATATATGTCATAATTGATCAGACACAAGATTTTCAAAGTGGCAAACTTCTTATTGGGTCTTAACTGCTTGTATGTAGGTATGTAGATATGTGTGTATGCTTTTTTCTTTGTTGATATGATGTCTTACCTTATGCATTATACAGGTCTTGGACTACAATCCAGTTTTAGGCTCCTTCTTAATTGGATCCTGCATCATTTTTATGACATTTGTGGTACTGAATCTGTTCATTTCGGTGATTCTGGTTGCTTTTAGCGAGGAGCAGAAGCACTACCAGGTTTGTTCAGCTAAGCTCTCCTGCTTTTAACATTTTTTGTTCAGTGCTTACTCAGGTATTCAACCATGGATGAAAACCATGTAAATTCAGTCCAAGTCTTCAGAAGGCAACATTTGCTCAGAAAGTACACTTCAGATTTTCCAGATTTACACTGTCCATTCCTGTTTGGATGAGTCCCTGCTCCGATCTGATTTGTAGCCTTCTGTTCACATACTACATCCACCAAAAAACTCTAAGGCTTGTGCTGGGCTATATTGAAATCAGTGCCAAAACTGCTACTGAAGTGCATGAGGCTTTATAGCTCCTTTTAAAACTCTCACTGTGAGTGCCTGACCCATTCAAGCTATTGATAGTGTGATGTGAAATCCAGCTTAGCACTCCAGCACTGCCCAGAATCCCTCTATTTTTTAAATAAAGTCAAGGGAGATGAAAACAAAGGTTTTGGTTGATAGAAGACAATACATATTTAGTTTTTCTCATTTACTTCATCTAGAAATGGTGGGTGTCTCATTGTGTATACCATGAGTTGTATGGGAGCTGGCAAGTGTACTCCAGGCTCCTGTAAGAGAGATTTCCATGGGATTTGACAGCCAAAATTTCTATAGTGTCCATACTCATGTGGGGATTCTGTCTGGATGAAAACATTGGCACGATGTTTTGCTTGACAGTCACTCATGCTCTGCTGAAAGTTGGCTTATTTCACCTCAAGCAGAGATTTTGTTTTGCAACTTGCTATGGCTTCAGCAGAGACTGAATCCACTTTGGGTGTGCACCACTGAGTAACTTATTCGTTGTTATTTCAGGCTTCAGAAGAAGAGGAGATTGTTGATCTAATGCTAATGAAACTCTTCAGTTTCTTTGGGATTAAGTGCAAGAAGGAAGAGAAGCCAGTCACTGACGAACAACCGGAACAACCTGTCAACGAGTGAATGAAGACCACCTCGAAAAGCCACTTTGCTTGCGGGCAAAGTATTTACTTGTTTGCTATCAGCTGCAGTGGTTAGAGTTAGGTTCGTTTATAGGCTTACGTTATTACAGCTTCTGACTAAAATGGGCTTACCCAAGGGAGCGGCTTGAGCTGTGTCACGGGAGGTTTGTGTTGGATTTTAGGAAGAGTTCTTCAGCCAGAGGGTGGTCGGGCACTGAACAGGCTCCCGAGGGAATGGGCATGGCCCAAACCTGACAGAGCTCAGGAAGTGTTTGGACAACGCTCTCAGGCACATGTGGGATTGTTGGGGTGCCTCTGCAGGGCCAAGAGTTGGACTTTGATCCTTGTGGGTCCCTTCAACTCAGCCTATTCTGTGATTCTGGGAAAACGATGCGGTGTTAACCCCCAAAGTGCTCCCGGCGTGTTATTCTAGAGTAATAGCTAAGAAATAGCGGCAACCCTAAGGCGAAACGTCCCACGTGCACTTGCTGTAGACTTG
>VZTF01001216.1:3234995-3255126 GCA_013397755.1 Cnemophilus loriae
GGCGGCCCCGGGCGGCAGCCGCTCTCTATCCCTCTGTCCCTCTATCCTTCCCTGCCTCCCGCCGTGCCTTGTCCCGGCGGCCCCTCGGAGCGCGATGCTGCAGCCGCCAGGAGCCCCCCGGTGTCGGCGGGGCCCGGAGAACCTCTCAAGATGGCTGAAGCCCCGAGGGCCCCTCACCTGCCCCCGGTCCCGCTGCTGGCACTCCCGGTCCCGCTCCCACAGGAGCAGCTTCATCTCCGTTAGTTGGCCAGAAACTTTTAACCTCATCTCCACGCTGCAGTTTTTAGCAACGCGGCTCAGTCTCCCGTCTGGTCCCAGACAGAGGCTTCGTGGAGTGGGCCGAGCGGGGAGAACACCAGCTTGCCCAAAATAGCGGATCGCTTTTCCCGGGATTGCCGCTCGCAAGCAGCTTGATGTTGGCTCCAGGGAGCATCAGCAGCACAAGAAAGGGGTAGGGGTGGGTGTGTGGCGGAGGCAGAGCCGCAGCAGGGACTGGCGTGGGCTGCCACGGAGCCCCAGCCAGGCTTGCAGGGCCTTGAGCCGCTCTGCGCTGCACAAGTTTGGCTCTGGCTCCTGTGCAGCCGCAGCTGCACGAGTGGCACGGCAGGGGATGGACTCGTGCATCACTGCTTGCTGTGATTTTGCATCTGCTGTAGTTAATTCTGAAAGCATCTGCTGCTGTCAAAGCTCTCTTTGAATGGAAGTTACCCACGAAAGTCTGAAAAACAGAATCTGTGGTACTCTAGCAAACAGAATTGTTTAAAAAGTAGACGAGAAGAGGAGGAGAAGACACTTTAAAAGTAATGACAGCCACTGACAAGAGCTCATTTATTTCTTTACAGACAATCTTAAACCTACCTGTTTAATTGCCTTCTGCTACAAGTGAAAGAAATAACATTTATTGTTCATTACTTGCAAACTGAGTCAAGATCTAAGCTTTTTTTCACTATTCTGGTCAAGGTACCCATTGTTTTTCTATATGCATCACTCGAAGGAATAACAAACAGTGTTTTGTTTGAGACAGAGAGGAAGACTTTTGTATGCCTCTTTGTGGAGGTGTGAGTTCACTCTTCAGGTATATATGAAATATTTAATAGAGGCAGGTTACACTAAATGAAGGGCTGAGTTCAAAGTGTGCTAGTTAAGCTGAAACCAAAGTCCTGTTGAAATGAATGAAGCTAGAGTAAATTCAGCTGCTCTTCTGTAAAAGCATGCAGAGAGATTTGGTATGCATTGACATTTCATATTCCTTTAGGTTGATGTATTTAATGGGCTGACCACATAAGCTCAAAGTTCAAATTTTGGGATTACTTATTAACTGTTTTTAATTTGACCTTCACTTTATTTGCAGTGTTTTTTGTTGCATGCTCAGAATTTTAATTTTTCACTCTTTTTTTGTCCTGCAAGAAAGTTATGTGCTCTTCTAACTGTTCAGGACATTTTACTGCTGTATTCCAAACTGGTGTGAAAATCTTCTGGTTTTTTATTACCCTTGCTTTATAAAGAGATTCTATACAATATTATTATCCTAAATAAAAATCTACTGGTTGGCTTCTTTGTGTCGTGTGTAACATCACGAATGTTCAGCTTGGCTCTGAGATTTGTCAATTGCCATTCTCCAGTTTTACGGTTCATTACTCATTTCCAATAGAATTCCCATGGGTTTAACATCTTGACCCAAAATGATTTGAGGCACTTAAGGCTCTGTTCATTAGAATGTGTCATGAGAGATTTTTTAGTTATAAATAATGCTAGATTAAATTCTCTGTGGTTTTTCGAGTGATAATTCATGGGAAAATACTTCACGTTTACAGTTTACTCACGTTTGTTTGTGTACTATACTTGCAAACCCACATATTGCTCCACTGAGCTCTATAAAACTTGGGCCCTATTCTAAGACAAACCATTTTATCTGACACTTGCTACTCTTGAACTTTTTGGACACAAGAGGATCACTGCAATTGAAGAGGCCTAAAGTATTGACTGACTGAAAAGATTTTAGCAGGTCTACAGTGAGTGCTTCTGTTTTCCTTCACGTCCAGTTTTGGAAAATATACAAGGATTTGCAGAACTGTAGTTTCTCTGGTGTTTGCCCTAAAGAGTCCAGCCCACAGGATGAGCTTGAGAGGAGAATTTTGAGCTCAAAAGGAAGGTGCAGCTGTACTACTCTGGCACTAATCACTCAGGGAGCTGTTTCAGAAGTTATCTTTTGCAGCTTCTGCAGTGTCCTTTGCGTGTCTGGATGGGTGCTGCAAGTGGAAATTAAAAATAAATTAATTAAAATATTACAAAAAAGTAGGACGGTATCTACAGGGAAATTATATAGAAGCGAGAAAATGGAGATGGCAGGCTGAAAATGCTCAGAGTAAGAAAAGATCCAGGAAAAAATGTTAGCAAGAAAAATGTTGCCTGTTTCAGTTACTTCTTTTGAAGTTTCTCCATATGACTTTATACAAACAATTGCCTCTAATAAAGCTGTCTTGAATCTTCCAGATCTGAAATGTAAGGAGAATTGAAACTTTGCTGTGAAAAGACTTAACAAGGTTTTAAACAGTCCTATTTTAAAGTGATACAGAATAACTAGTGTTCTTCTCACAGTAACAATATTAACAGAGAGCAAATTCTGTTAAGTAGCATTTGTCTGTATGAGTTTCCATATTAATTTGTCCTGCATTTATTTGCCTTAATTTTACATAGATCTGTGCCAACTTTGCACTTTGAATGAGGTGCTGTAATGCTGACAGTGTTTCTAGAGTCACTAACACTGGCCTTCCCAGCCATAATAAAGTAGTTATCAGACATAAACACTTAATATGTTTGGAAAGCCACTGTGCTATCACAGAAATGTATAACTGAGTAAAATACACATCCAAGCTTTAGATTTGCACTTCTGTTTGAAGTAGAGCTGGCGCTTTTAGTCCTGTACTTTATGAGTCTCCAGATGGTTGCACAGGAACTGATAAATACTCTGAGCAGGACACCCAGTGAGCCTCTGCCCTGTCACTGAGCATGTCCTGAGCAGAACGAGGTTCTTCTGTAAATTGCATGTGCTGTTTAAAATATTTTCCAAGAAAAATGAACAAACTCAGAGAAAAGCCCCACAGTTTTAGGCTGCAAATGTGTTACTGTATTTAAGCAAGTAACATGTCACTTCTTTCTGAAATACCAAGTTTGTTTCCTTTTAGCCCGCAAATTCACAGACAAGCACGAATGGATATCTGTGGAAAATGGCATTGGAACAGTAGGAATCAGCGATTTTGCGCAGGTATTGATCCTTCCCTCCCTTGCCCAAGTCTGCAATATTTATTTATGCCTGTCTGCTCTGTCCTTGCTCTTCAAGCGCTTTCGGGGTTTTTATTGTTTTAATTGTGTATGCGACGCACTGAACGTGACTTTTTGGACTTGAGTCTATCACATTATTTGTGATATTTGTGCTATCTCAGCATTCTGATCAGGTCTTAATAGCTTCGGATTGAGCCTGTGGAGAACTGAACTTGGTGAGAAACTTCAGTGTTCTAAGAATCTAAGCCTGAGCAGTTCATGGCTGTGTGAAGAGGACATCATGTACTTTTTGAGGTCAAATTTCCTTTGAACACAAATAATATGGTGAAATCCCTCTGGCTAAAGAATGGTTGTGAACAAATGTACAGCATGGCATATATTTCTTACTCTAGGACAGAAATTCCTTTGGATTTTTTGTTCTCATGCAGGTACTTGATTTGGAATAGTTACAGGCAAATTCTGGGCAGAGATTCGCTGTATGTGAAACTTGATAAAAACGGAATGGGACAAGCTATCAATAAATGAAATTAATGTTTCTAGGACAAGCAGCATTTCCTTTAATCTCAGTTTTCTGTCAATAGCTCTAATACTCTGTGAGACCTCTAGTCTTTTGTGAGGTAGGGTACATGTGTCAGGGAAGCGTTGATTCTTATGGTGATAAGGGTCTCCATTAAGTCAGTAAGGACAAACCGTGTGCTAACAGCTCTCTGTAGCTGATGCTGAGATCAGCAGATGTTATTCCTCATTCTGCCAGAAGAAGTCTGCATATAAACTGAGCCTGAGGGTTATTAGCACTGTAATAGAGAAATGATAATTTGGTATTTGGGGCATGATAACACAACGGTTTATTCATATAAAGTGTTTGCTAAGAAAAAGTGAAAAATATGCAATCCGTAAAGAATGAGAACAGTATTTAGAGACAGAGAATACTTGTATGCAGATTCTAGAGTTACTGTATCAGTTCTCTCCTATGTGTAGTGTTGTTAATGTATGCTCTGATGCTTTTGTTCTTCTTTTAAGGAAGCATTAGGAGACGTTGTTTACTGTAGTCTTCCAGAAGTTGGGACAAAATTGAGTAAACATGGTAAGTTTCAGTCCTAGTTGCTCTTGAAGTGATTATTCTACTCATCCCACTCTTCCTTTGCAAAGGTGGATTTTCTGAAATAATGTTTATGGTTATTAATACCATTATAAAGTTTCATTATAAAGGATGCAAAATAAATTCAGGTATTTCTACAAGAGACAGCTTTTATTTTAAATTCTCACTATCAGACTGTGCTTAGCAGCAGAAAATACCTGCTTTTTAAACTGTGAAGGAATTTATTAAAAAATAAAGCATTTAAAATATTTTTGTAATAATTTTATCTTTACTCGGTTTTTAAGATATTTATGCTTTGATTTGGACTTGCAAATGTTTATTTGTAATTCTTCAGTTGTGCACTTTGTGAGTTGCATGATGTGAAACTTCTAATTTGTATCAAGCTCTAATGTTTCTACAAATATAAAGACTCAGTAATTTTGGGGCTTTAAATGTAATCACAGAGTTTTTGCTCGTTAGTGATGTACAAATTATTACATTCTTCATCATTCAATTATGTAACTTTTCCTGTTAAAGAAAGTGAACATTAACAGGTAGAAATGAAAAGCCTTTTCCTGTATTAACATAGAGAGCTGTCTCAGTAGTATATGATGAAAGATTGTTGTTATCTTCAGACAATTTTTAAAAAAGAAATGTGGGTTTATGAGGTAAGTAGAAGGCCTTTCTTCTGCCGTCCTTTCTGTGGAATAGATCCCTATCAAACTGCTTTGGCCAAATCCATTACACTGAATGCTGACTGTTAGACAAAAGGTCTCTCTGAGTAGGATTTTAATTAACCAACTTGTAGTTTTGCTTTATTTGAAGGAATTTAATTTCCATTTAAGTTCTCTTTTCTACCCATTCTGGCCTCAGTCTAATTCCAAGTTTTCCCAGAACAAGTTGTTCTCAGACCCCTTGTGCTGGTGCCTATCTACTCTTCTGACAGCTCCCTGTTCCTTCAGCCTCTGTCTTGTTTGCTTGTGGCCGAGAGCTGCTCTGGACTAACATTGCTCCAGGCACCATTTCCATAACTCCCTACAAAACAGGAAAAAGGGAAGAGCTGCTGGGTGCTTCCAGTGTGGTGCTTCTGAATACTAATGTGTGTTTTCCAGTGAGTGCAAATATAACACTTGATAGCGTTTCTGAAGGAAAAATGGGATTGCTGAAATTGTGGCTATATTGATTTTGTAATCAAATTACAAATAAAAAGGTTTAAATTGTAGATAAAAGGCATATTTAAGTGTCTTGCAGCAAGAGCTGGGTGTTGTTCCTTCTAAGTCAATATCATATCATGTGCTTTGGAGCTTTAGGCAAAGGATTAATCAGATGTAAGGAATTCCTGTCCCTTCTGTAGTAGCCAGCTAGCACAAGTTCCCCAGAATTCAAGAGCATAAACATCACATTTAATAATGCTGATCCTTGTCATAAAGTGGGTGACTTCAGTCTGTTTAACAGTTCTCTTGCTCAAGATCAAGACATTTCTTCACTGGCTGGGTCATCACCAGGATGTCTGAGTGAAAAAACTGAAGTGCTTTTTGTTTTCTTCTTAGAAACATTCAATCATTCTCTGTTTCAGATGAGTTTGGGGCTTTGGAAAGTGTGAAAGCTGCTAGTGAACTCTACTCCCCTCTCTCAGGAGAAGTGACTGAGATTAATGCTGCCCTTGCAGATAATCCAGGGCTTGTCAATAAATCTTGTTATCAAGATGGTAAGACGTCATTTTTATCTTTCAATAATGAATACTATGTGGATTCTTGCTACGACAAATGGCTCTGCAATTCCTGTTCTTCCAGTTTAATGATGTGGAATATACTGAATATAGTTCAAGTGCAGTAAAATTTAACATAAAAGCATTATTACAGTGTCATCTTTGAACAGCTGTTTTACAACATGTTATTTTCAGATATACACTGTGGCTGAATTTAAATCTATTTGCCTTGACTGCATTTCTGGGTTTTGGATCTTGTAAGAGTCCATGATACTGAGAGGTCAGGCTACTTTATTCTTTCCAGACAGTATCTCCCTATGCCACTGTCACAGCCAGCACTAAATTACACAACTGCTCTGACTCAAAAGGCCATTTCTTATGATGGGTTGGTTGGTTGCTCATTTTTTTAAATACTGAAATGTTTTTTTTTGTTTTGCCTGTGCAAAAACCTGGGTGATTCTCCAGTGGTCCAAGGCTGGTTGTTCCTGCTGGGGCGCGCTTTCCTAAAGCAGAAACATGAATGCATCTTTCTTGTAGGATATTAGCAAGTCTTTTTAATTTCCTAACTACAGGTTGGCTAATCAAGATGACTGTGGAAAACCCTGCTGATCTTGATGAACTGATGACTGAAGATGCCTATGAGAAATACATAAAATCCATTGAGGACTGAGCTGGAATAATGAAATAAATTCATATAAAATATTTCAGTGTAGTTTGTCGTCAATCAAGGAAATACTGAATATCTAGTTTTGGCAACTTGAAAAATACCACTTATGTTCATATACAAATAATTAGAGTGATAAAAGTGTTTCACATCTGTGTAACTGCGAGGGTTTTTTATTCTGGTGTCTGATTCATGTAACTCCAGATATTATCTATAATATTTTGGGAAACAAAATTCACTTGCTAAAATATATCGTTTCATAGATTCATTTGACATCAAATTTAGTAACAACAGCCTTAACATGGCAATTTTGTCAAAGGCACATGACTGTTCTCATAACCTGGACTACAATTTTCCCTGAAATACTTTCTTATTGCTCCCAAACCATTGAAAAGCACTGTCTTCCTAACCTACTCATGTTCTTCTTTCTTAGAATTGCAAAGATGATACCAAAAAAGGAGAAGCCATATCAGCTACCTCTCTGTGTGATTTTTATTTCTTTACAGAATTTATTAATCCTTTGCTTTCCTTCTTTTTTTTTTACTGTGTAATCAGTTAGTCCTGCCTGTGAGGCAGGAGGGGTGGGGGCCCTGCCTTCCCCTTTCTGTGCTTTCTTAGTGGGCAAAGCTCCTGCAGTGATTGTTTATCAAGGCTGTACAGTGGATTATTTAGGCGGTATTTTTGTCTAGTAAACATTACCTAAGTCACAAGTAGCTAAGGAATTAATTTTACGTCTTGTGCCTGGCAATTGTGATTTCAGCAGAGCAGGTACTTGTGGAAATCGTGTGATCAGCAATAGTTTGATGTATCATGTATCCATGTGTGTCTGTATTTAAGATCAAGTAGGCAACTTCTCTAATGACATCACGGGACTGAACCCAAAACTTCCCCTTTGCAAACCAGTGGACTAAAGCAGCTGATTCCATTAGACTTAATATTTAATGAATCTACAAATGTGAACTCAAAGTTGATGTGACATCTAAGGGTAAGGTGGAGTTGTACACACCTGCACTTTAGGAAAACAAAATAGTACAGCAGACTTTTGGTCTAAAACCTTTTCCCACAACTTTAAAATGGTTATTAGCAGCTAAGCACAAAATGGGAACAAACCCCAATGATTTAGGTTGATCTAAGAGGAAGCAGGGGAATGCTTAATTCATGTAAGATGACTAAAGCAAAATTCATATTCCTTTGAAAGTTCCTTCTTTCTAAAGGGATGTGAATCACAGGCCTTCTAAAGGGCAGAAATACACTGTGATAAATACAGAAACCTTTCTAATGCATAGAAGGAGGGTTTCTTTTATGATCTGAAGGGATGGCAAAGTAATTGGTTTGGTGGGTTTTGGGTTTAAATCCTGGGAGCAAACTTTCGCTACACAAGTCACAGATCAAAGCCCTGCCAAGAGAGAATCCACTGTGTATTTAAGATGGTTTCATCTTCTCCACAGGAGTTAAACTGCAAAATGAGTGAGAGGAAAGAGGGAGTTTGACTGTTCCACAGGAGTTCTAACTTGGCAATGGTTGATAAACAAAAGACTCTTGTAAACCTTATGTAAATGTTTTTAAAACTCTCAGTCCTTATCCATTATTCACAGTTCCATGTAGTATTTATTGTGACAACATTCAGGGCCCAGAGAGCTGGGAGCTTGGTCCTGGCCTCGTACAGACTCCCTGCCTCAGTTTGAGTCTTCCACCCGCTGTGCACTTAGGAAGGGAAAGAGAAAGTTTGTTTCCAATACAGTAAGTGCAGGCAAATGGAGGTAGGACTGCAGGAAAATGTTTCTATTTGATACTGTTTCTTTCACCATCTTTTTTCCAACTTGGCTAGAGAGTAACAGGCCCTTCTTTCTTTGCCGTGTAATACGTGACCCTTGTGGCTTTCCCTGTAGAGGTTAGTCCAGAGCATTGTAATGCATTTTTATACCATTTTCCCCTTAAAATGTTTGTATTCTTTTATTTTGATCAATAAAATAGTAATTTCTGTAATGCCCTAAGGAATCTGGGGAACAATAAAAACTGGCAAACCTGATCTCTTCTCAAACTGCCTATTTAAAATGTATTAGCAGTTTACATGCATCAGTGTGGATAAATGACACCTGTCTGGGAAGGGCACCTGAAACAGAATTCAACTTCTCTTTCATGGTGTACAGGTGGAAAACGGATGTTCTGTTGCTTAAAGAGGAGGACCAAAAACATCTCTGTCCCTAATTCTTTTAAAATTTTATGCAACTTTAAAGTGACTTATTCCTCTTCAAATGGGAACAATAGTACTTAGGTGCTTTTACTTTTGCTTCACGTGGCTTATGCCAAGAGCTGCAATGTTCTGCAGTTTAGGACAAATTATATCTATTGGACCAAATATTTTTTTATATTTCTACAATTCACTCAACTACCTGAATTATGCTGCCAAAAGAATGTATTCTTCCTTGTTTGATGTTTGCTACCCAAGCAGAGCTCCAAGCATCCCTTAGCTTCACTATGATCAGCAGCAGCAGGAAGCCTTGGGCAGACCACTAGACACTGGTTGAAGCCAGACTGCAAGAGCATGAATGCAGCACTTACTGACATGAATCCACAATGAATGTCTTTATCAACATAAAGAGGTGTAGTGAATGTGCATTACTTTTGGTCTATGACACAATTTTAAATGTTTTTGTATAAATTGTTGGGAAAAATGTGAAACTTGTTTGACTAACCAGTGTGTGCTCCTACAGAAAATTAATAAAGGAGGTGATTTCTCACAAAAATAATCACTTTATCTGTGACCTCTTAAGTGATCCTGAGCTTAAGAACTTAACAATTACAATTACAGGATAATTTTTATATATTATAGATTCAATAGAGATATTTGGTTTATGGCAAGTTATAATCCCACAACCAATAATTACATCTCTATATCTCCTGGGAGTTGATTAGATCATCACTTTTCTTTGTGCCAACACTTCCTCACTGTTCCACAAGTACCAACCCCTTTATCTCCCCAATTATCTGACTGACTAATAGAAGGTAAACTTGGAACTAAGTTTTTCAATCCATATTTAATTTTCCAAGATTTTTATCAACATCAGTCCCCAAAAGCTTGCATACCTTATATTTTGTCTGTTTTTCAGCCAATCTGTGCTGCAATCAGTGCTGCATCTCTCTATGAATCTTGGGCTTGTAATGTATATAAATACAAATCATGTAATTATTACTTCTTACTAGAGAGAGAAAAAAAATCAATGTTTAAAACTAAAAGAACTAAAATACATCAAAACACTTGGCAGTGTTTTGATGAGCATAAAAGAAGGGCAGTGTCAGCTTCACTCTCATTCAATTAGCAGTGAGACAATCTGTTAAGCAGCTCTGATGAGAAGTGCAACAAATCCCAGTATCCAATGCTTGCTTGAACTGGTGTCTGCAGACAGGTGATGTCCCGTGGCTAAGGATCTTCTTTCCTTTTCCTTCAGAGTGATAGATTGGGAATCTAAAATCTCCCTGTGGAAATGGTTCCCATCACTGAGTTTTAATCTGCCAACCTGACACAAAAAGAACACGACATCCATCTTCAGCCCAGCCGCGTGAATAAACGAACTGCAGCAATCAATCAACCTCTGGGCACACGAGGATTTCCTGCTGTGATGCTGGGAGATCACACAGCAAAGAGGCAAAGGGAGCTGCACCACCTGCACTAAATATTCTGGAGAAGAGAAAGAAAACCTAAGCATATCGCAGAATTATTTAATAAACACAGGTCACCAGTGGAAAAATTGCTTCAGGTCGCAGACGGTGACCTGACTGAAATGGTTGCAATTAAAAATAGGAATTATCGCACAAATTCACCACACGGTGGCACTCGGAGCGTTGAAGCCGGGGCAGGGAGCGCAGCCGGCCGGGCCTCCAGCTCCCAGGGCTGCAGGCTCAGCGCAGCTCGGAGCCACGCACTCGCCCAGGGCAACTGCAAGAGCAGCAAAAAAGATGAAGACACCCTGCTCCATTGAAAATGTTTAAAACACACAAACACACTTCTCACAGCACTGTATGTAACAAAGAAATTAACTTAAACCTCGTTTCATTGTACCCATCATCATGTGACTGAACTGATGGAAAACAGCATCTCTGGGGATGCTATTTCCGAGGAACAGGACCTCATGGCTGTAAGGCAATAAACCACTCTCGAGCTATGTCCAATCATTGCAAATTACCACCAAGATGTGCTGCAGATGGCACAGACAAATTTTGAGAGCAGCTCAGGAGTGTCCTTAATGTAATTTTCTCCACTCTCCCCACACTGCTGGAGACAGTCTAAGAACAGTCCTTGGCAGGAGATTTGACTCTGTGGTATCTGGATTGCTTAGAGTTTACCTCACAATATTGATGTTTCTCTCTTCCTGACAAAGCATAATTCAGTCACTTCAGACCTGATCTATTTTAATGCAGTACAAGTATCCTACATCCTTTGCTATTAGGCTGTTTTATTTGTCATTTGTTTATAGTGTTTAATTATTTATGCTGTTGAATGTATTTTGCTTCGAGAAGCATTTAAATGGAGGTGCGGCACTTGTACTTTTCTCTGACCATGAAAGTCGGTCCACAGGACAGGAGGATGAGTCTGCACTTCTCAGGACACAAGAGAACTTCTGCTTTCTGCCATCACCTGCCTCTCTTCTTTACTGCATGGGTCTAGATCAAGAGAAGATGACAGAATTAAGTGTTCTTGGCAACTCCTGCCTGTTCTGAGAAGCCCTCGCTTGTGCCACCACTGGTAAGGCAAAGCCAGAGATAAAACTGTTGTAATATCACCATTGTACAGCCCTTTTTACCTGCAATGCAACGCCCTTATCCACAACTGGAACACTTTGGCAACTATTAGGCCGTGGGGCATGGAGCTGGTACATGTGTTAAATGAGAAAGAAAATTCTGCTGTTCAAAGCCTTGATAGGATTTTTTTTGTCTACTTTGCTCGTCTTCAATAGGCCTAAGGACAACATGGCCCTTTAGGCACACCCCTGCTTCTTAGTGAGCTGAAGGGGTATTTCTACCAAGGAATCATATGGAGTCTTGCAAAAGGGCCACTCCTTAGAGGCAGCACAGCCAACTCCTGCTTCTCCTTCCTCCCTGCTCCTGTGCACGTGGGGCACTGCAAGGAAGAAGAGGCAGTCAAGGAGAGGTTGAGGAGAGGTTGGGGCCATGGCTCTAAGTCATGGCAACAGCACGAGGGGAATGGGGATGATGTGGCAGGAGAACCTGAGCTGCTCCTGCAGCCCCCTGACACTGAAGGACCAGGCTCTTGCTCCCTGACCCTCCTCTTTGGCCTCTGCCTCCCCTCTGTACCTGACCCTCCTCACTCCTGCCAGCTCTGGTGGGGACAAGTCCCCCATTTGAGAGCTGTAGGATTCCATTCATTCTCTGAGCCAGTTCAACTCACTGACCAAAAATTGTTGATAGGCTCCAAGAAGCACCCAGACAGGGACATTCAGAGATGGAGATTATTATCATCATTACTAGTAGTACAACGGTCTGAATACTTCACTTATTTTAACTTGTTATTAATAAGACTTTCTATCTTCAATATGTAGTTCTGATTAATCATCAGATGAATTACCAGAGTCATATACAGTCCCATGAAAGAGTGAAAAAAATGAAAAATTAATCCAAGAATAAAGAACAATGTAAAACTAATCTTCATTATAATCTTCACTCGGAACTGTAATCTCATTACTTCAGGACCACTCAAGTATAACAGCAGTTTTAAATTCAAAGCATATTCCTTACCAAAAAGAAATCTAAATTACACTCTGTGATTCTAACTGACACAGTCTAATATTTATATAATGGTACCTTAACAAAATAGTTCTAGATTCTGTAATTTTTGTGGGCTAAGAGTTCATTTTTACTTGAACAGAAAGATTAGATGGCTGTTAAATCACAAAATATTCCCTCCAGAAAAAAAAAAAAAGGAAAGAAATCTAGGGCTAATATTAATTACTTTGCCTTTCCAAAGAAACACATGCACAAAACCCAATTATTATTAATGAGACAGCTAAGCAGACGTTTCTGAAAGAGGATAGAAAAATAAGTTGTACCAATTACATGAGAACAAACACGGAACATTTTTTCTCCTTGTGGCTATATGGCTTTTATCTGTATTCTAAAAAAGGCTTAAAAAGTATTAGTTAAAGAAAAGCTGAAAACTGTTCTTGGCATTGCAAGAGAAGATGCTGAGTACACTAAAAGATTGAATAGCAGCACACTGTAACAATTCAAGAAACAAATATTTTGAAGTTGGCAATGAACAGAGAAAGAATATTTCGAAAAGTCCTTGGGATCATTTAGCTGATACCGGGACAGCCTCAGCTCTGCAGCTCAGGCAGCCCTTCCTCAACCACAGAATGCAAAAATGGGGCTGAAATGGTGCTGTTTAAACAAGACAATAAAAACAGCCACGTACATTTACATCCACTGATCATCCCATCCCATCCCATCCCATCCCATCCCATCCCATCCCCCCAACAGAACTCCTCCTGCAGAGAACACTCAGTGGAGATACCCTCAGGACAGGCTGGCTGGGAAATGTGCCCCAAATATCAGGTATTTGTCTCAGATTTGCAGGTACAGCCCAACATGCACGGTGGAGGCTTTGGAACATCATTGCTTCAGATCCTCAACAAAAAAGACATCATGGTTTGTCAGTTTAAGAAGAAGAAGAGCTTTACAGTCACCACATGCTCATGATTTGTCTCATTAATCTTTAATGGCAGCTAGAAGCTACAGGTTTATAAATATATCTTTTTCATAATTGTGACAAGCAGTGGCTAGATGCAGTTTTGGTGGAAAATTTTCTGAAATACTGTAAGGCTAGGTAAATTACAAGGCATTATTAAAAAATGTTGATTTTGACTTTTGGTGATATTACATTAACTTTTACAAACATTAGAAACAAACATTATTTGGTGAAATATAAACATTGCAGAAGACACTACAACCAAAAGTAATTTACTAGTCAAGTACAGAATTAAGTAACAGTTTTTTTCAAAATGAAGTCACAGTAAATCAAAGAAACAGTAATAAAAACCTGCATGTTGAAGAACACTCTTCAACAGACAGAACCTCAATTTGTGTAACACTACAAGGGAGGAGCTGGCTTTGTTCAAACCTCTCCACGAACAGCAATTCTGTCACAGCAATTTTCCTGCAGTGCAACCTGGATTCGTGTGCAGATGTTGGCAGGTTTTGCACCCAGGGCTCCCCTCCATGAAGGAGGCACAGGACGTACACAAACATTTGTTATACCACAGTTCAGAAACTTGACACATGAGTGATCCCAGCCAATTTTAGCTTGACTACTTTCGATCAGCTTTAAAAACACACTTATTAGCTCTTTTGAATTCAAAAGTGTAGTACAATTTGGCTTTTTGTTTTAAGATACAGAAATACAAAAATTTTAAAACTCACAACAGTAACACAACTCTTGTCCTAGAAGGTGATAAGTGTAACGTGTGAGACTTGATTATGCAATGTTATGAAATATTGTCTTGTTGCTGAGAGGAGTTTCTTACGGTTTAGTGAAGTCAGGTTGGACAAAAAAGAGCCTGAAGTTATAACACCATTTAAGACACACAGTTTCCTTAATGACACTTCAAACAGATTATTCTATACATAACACACTGATACATTAACTACACCGATCAAGTTAATCCCTATAAAAACAGGTGCACCATAGAGTTGCATAGAAAGAAATCCCTGGCATTAATAGCTTGCACTGGAGACTAGGACTTTCTCCCTGCCTTTCTAGATCAAAGCACGTATGTTTTTTAAAAAAGCACAACTCACACTTGACATTATTCTTAGCTATATTCTTTGGAATCACTAGTGCATATGTAATTTCAAGCAATTTTTATACTTCATGCTATTGTTTAATATCTAAAAAATGAAAATTGCAAGGAAAAAATTTCCCTGCCTTCCCCTCCAAAAATCTAATGTAAAATAACCTTCCTATGTAGCATAAAAATAAAATCAAATCTTTCCTCAACAACAGAGGCCTCAAGCAAAAGCCAGAGTTACTGAAGGAAGAGGATATTCACACGAGATGGGGAAACCCAGGGTCAAAAATCCTTTCTGTGAAGTAATTTTAAAACAGTATTTGTAAGTTGGATAAAGAAAACCTCCAGGCAATAGCCAGTGGTTTTATAGCTCAGAATCCACTTTGCTTTTGGAAGACCTACATTCGAGCCCAGACACGGATGTAAGGAAATACTCTTATCACTTCTTTATTTTGGGGCAATTCTCTCCTATCAGCTGAACCTGAGAAAACCTTCACTGAAGCAGGTGTGTTTCCCTGAACACATTTAATTCTGAAATATGCCACCATCTTCCATTTTAAACAAAATGCTCATCAGCTCTACATAAGGCCAGTGGGCTTTGTTTTACAGCAATATTGACTATATTTACTTCTTGCCTTGAACTACTTATGTTGGAAAATCCTTAATTTCAGTGCTCAAAGAATATTTCCATTCCATTCCATTTTCCATTCCATTCCATTTAATCCTTCCACTTACTCCAAGCATGTGCACATGGAGTACCTACAGGAAACAGAATTACTGAGGATTTGCCAAAAAGCCATGCAGAATAGCTGGAAGGTAAAAGTAATTTACTTCAGATATTCCTTGCAGTGAGCACTTTTGTTTCATGATATAAACTCTGCAGACAGATTAAATCCATCCAAAACTTTTAACAATATGCATTATGCAGCATCAGATAAGTAACAGTAAAAGTTGAAAAGGCCAGGTCTCCACAAACAGATTTCATAGAAAACTAGAACTTCTGGTTTCAGATAGAATATATATTTAGAATATTTGTGCAAGAGGTGAATATATACAATAAATATATTCTGTTATATTAACTGTAGTTACAATTGGTTTCTTTTTTACTTAACTACATAAATGTAGAGGTGTGCCACAAAGACACTTCTGACTGACATTTCTTTCATTGTATATGGGAAAATATTTCCAAATTCCTCTGGCTGCTATAGATACAGGATTTCTGGCACAGGTAAAAATGTGTCAGGAATTAGGATTATTATATTTTTGTAAAAATTTGATTTTAATGACAATTTCATTATTGGACTTGCGGTGGGAGAGCTAAGGAACAAGTGAGCTTTATTTCTAGGAAATGCTGAAAGGCACATAAAAATTTTAATATATAATATGATCAAAAAATCAGATTCTGAGTATTTCTGCATGTTACGTTACATTAAAATTAGCAGCTGCTTGCCTGTTGGCATTATGGGAGAACATTTCATGTATCTGTAAAGGGATGATGCTTATGCATGAACAGACATTTATCCATTCAAGTGATATATTTGCCTCTCACATCTCATGAAACAAGAGTGTGCACTTACTCTGTTTTTTACTGAGATACCGAGGCACACACATTCACATCAAAAAGTTACTTGCAAATGCTAAAAAGAGAAAAAAAAAAAATTTACCTGAAATTATGTACATCTAGTGAAAATAAGTACAACAGCTCCAGTCACTGATTTTGTGCTGATAAATAATATGTTTAGCTAGCTGAAATTCCATTTACAGTCACTTAATAGTTCTGATTAGTTTTAGAATTTCTAATAATTAGGGTAAATTTCCAAAACATTGCCATAGAAGGCATAGAATCACATGCAAAAACCCTACCAGTTCCAGTGTGAAGCAGCAAACATCCACGTCCATCAGACATACAGTACAACTCGACTTGCTGTATAAATTAGCATTACAGTGCACATAAAATAACATGGCACATTTCATAAAGCTACAACTTTGCACCATAAATGACAGACACATTTTTACATCTGCAGAGACATAAGCAATGAATAATTCACTTATAAGTGAAGTATATGACCTAAGGATTATTGCCTTGCCTAAACCATTCTGGTATCACGTGGAAAGGGAGGTGGCATGGACTCCATTCATGCAAATAAAAACATTTTTTCCAGAAACAGATTGGCTTGAAACTTTTCAAATATTTAACTTTGCTTGTGAAACTTCTTTTTCTTGAACAATATGCTTTAGAAATACAATTTCAAAAAATATGTTTGGCTCATGCTCCCAATAAAATGATTGGTGTCCTCCCAACTTGACAATGACCCCCTTCAATACGGGTTTTTCTCCTCAAAGTCATTGTTTATGTATTATACAAATATAATGTGATGTTTTAATTTCATCTCCACTTATCACAATGCTTCTAGCAAGTATTAGGTGGCATAGATGGCATCAGATTGAAATCCAATGGATTGAAAACTACATGAATGCTGCCAGTGGAAAAATACTCTCAGCCATTGCAACTGAACACGTGTTTGGAAATGTGAAAAAATATTTCTCGGAAATAAATTCATGTGACAGAAGTGCAAATGTGTAATCGAAGTAGTGCAGCTTTAGCATATGCCACTGATAATTTCTATGAAAACACCTCAGTCTCCTTCCACGGACTTCATCAATAGCATTCTCTGGTCAAAGCTGGCTGGGTGCAGAAATCTTTGCTTTGGCATCACAATGGAGCTGTCTCTAAATCTTCTACAAGACCATGTCTTTTACTGGACTTGCACGTGTCTCATCAATAATCTCTGATCAAGCTCAAGCCCATAAAGTTACTCACAAAACTTAGGCTGAGGTCAGGATTAACTGCTTGAAAGCTCAGGACACTGTTTTGCAAAACACTCTCCTGGTATGCTACGACTTCAAAAGGTTTAATATTCAGATTTGTGTTTGGCAAAGGTGGCCATAAATAAAAGAACAATAATACCTGAACAGCATTATAAAGCCATAGCCCAATTCTGCCTGCAAAATTCCAACCAAGAACAGTAAGTCCACCTAAGTCATGATAAAAAGTAAAGTGAAATACAACAACCTCCTGGTGCACTTGATGCATGTACATCCATTTAGGTAATCCAAATTGAAAGTGTTTAAGCCACAGGTGCCAGAAGATTTTAAAACTTTTTTAGAGACTTTTAGAGAATTTTTAGAGACTTGCAGATGCTGCATAAATCAAACAATAATGAAAACTGCCAATCGCTGGAAAATAATTTTGGAGTTCTAGAATTGTTCACTGTTAAAAACGTTTTTAATTACTGTCCGTGTTTTTAAAGCCATTGAAACAATAAACAGGAAATCTTGTTAAAACTTCATAAGCAAAGTTGCAGCATCAGTTGATCTAAAATGCATAGAAACCACTTTTTTCTCCAAGCATTTTCATCAGTCCCCATAACTGCTCTTGGTTCACTCTGTTGATTAAAAAGGCCAAGCTTTGGAAAGCTCCAACATATAAATAAATGATGGTTTGCTATATTTCTACCAGATTTCAAAGTGCTTTCAAATGGAGACAAGTCCTTTTCCTTCTCTCCAGTATTAAGGCTCTTATAAAAAGTATAATTTCAACTAAAAGACACTTGGGCTTGCTTTATCAAATACACCACTTAATATGTTTTAATCATGAACATTTTAAAACCCTAGTCGTGCAATTCTAGCTTTATAAATGTGTTCTAGCAACTTACAGGATTACTGTATTACAGGATGGAGACCTTTATATACTAAAATGTGAAATACTCAGTAGATGCTGACAGTGTATTTCTGTTAAGTTCTGCTTCATTAAAAACACAGGGACTAGAATACTGATTGAGAAATTAAAACCAAGCTACCAATACTACAGAAAGCAGTCTTGCTATTACTTCCATTAAATCAGAACCAAAAATCTACAGAAATGAAATTAAATACTCTTTTCCCATCGAGTTTCCAGACCTCTTTTTCCCCCAGAATTTATAAGTTTAATTATTCTGACTGAACCAGACCCTCAGGAGACAAAACTGCTCTCAATTCTCACTGAAGTCAAATGGTTCTGTGAGAACTCATTACTCCAGACATTACTCAAGCTGCTCGGGACACTTAACCCTTTCAAGAAACACAAAAATGTAGTTTGAAAAATCGCATTTCATTCCGATACAACCTACAGAATATCCAAAACCTTAAAGGCCTGATCTTACAGCCCTTCATAACCAGAAAATCACACTGACGTGGTTTCACCACTCTCAGAAGTCATATTTGCAGAGGCCCCTCTCCAGCAAACACATACATGCCTCAATCCTGGAAAATTAGCACCCACATTTGGCACCAGCACAACCTGTATTCAACTGAACTCCTGAAAAACCAAGTTTAAAAAGGAAAATGCTGTGTTTAGTGCTAATATAGTTTAAAACATACCTTTGAAGGCAGAAGTCAGTATGCTGTCTAATTTTGATTGATATACTTTTATATGGCAAGGTCTTCAATTTGTCTGATTAAACCTCACCAGTTTTGTGCAATCCATCACTTACTGAAATTATGATGAAGAATCTGGAAATTCAGAAAGCAGGCTCCTGCACTGGTACTGTTTAATTAAACTGTTAACAGGAATAAAAATGAAGGTGTTGCTTGTGATGCAGACTAGAATTACGGATTCAACTCTTGCCGTCTCTCATTCCTTTGGTGCAATTCCACGGCTTTCCTGCTGACCTGAACACAAGCAGCTTTGTGGGACCAATCCTACTGAAACAAACACCAGATCCTGACACACTTTTCCATCAATGTACCACACGAATTCTAAACCAAAACACTTTCTTTATAAAATCTCTCAGTGAGTTGCGTTTCAAATAGGATGTGATGTTTTTTTCTTTCTAACTATGTTTAAATACCCGAAACAGGCTTCAAAATGAAAAAAAAAAAAAAAATCTTTGCTTTGAAACGAACATTTTCGCTGCATAATGAAACACAGCTACGTCTTGGGACATCTGTACTCTTGTCTTTTTGGGTTCAAAACCGTAATCTGTCGCTTAGCCGGCACTATCAGGCCCTTGACCCCGCGGGACAATCAACACGAGTGGGTCAGCGAGGCGCTGAGGTCGGATGCAGCCCCTCGCCAGAGCCGGGCTTTGCTTGAGCAGGATTAGGCAAATAGGACGGAGGGATGCCCTATGGCAGTGCCCTCCGCGTAACCTGCTGAGGTGACAGCAGCTCAGCCTGACCTCCGGGGCCGGGAGGATGTGCACTCACCTGCGGATTCCCGGTCCTGATCGGCAAATCCCGCACATTCCCCGGCCTCTGCCACCGGAGCCCGGCCGGCAGCCGCTGCTTCGGTGGAAGCCACAGGGCTCGGGACACTGAGGGGGAACCTGCGCCCGGCCTCTCTTGCCCACATCCCGTGGGCGCCTGGGAGGCGAGCCAGGGTTCCTCCCGGCCCCGCTAGTGACACAGAAAACACAAATTACCCCTCTGTAAACAGAACTCGGGAAAGCTCCTCCGGGCGGCTCGCGGGGAGGCGGCGGGACAGGCGCCGGGGGGAGGGCGCCGAGCCCCCCCGGGACGGGTCCCCCCGACCCTGCGCGGGCTCCGCGCCGCCCCCG
>VZTF01001216.1:3256164-3278863 GCA_013397755.1 Cnemophilus loriae
GTGCGGGGGCGGCGGCGGGACCGTGGCGCTCCGGCTGCTGCCGCTGGTGACGTGCCGCGGTCAGGCAGCGACACACGCCCCGAGCCATCCTTCCTTCCCCATGGCTCCCACCCGCCCCAGTGCCCGCCTCGGTGTCGGGCTCGCCAAGGTCCCTAATTACACCCCGCGGCTCCCCCTTCCCGCTCTCCCCAGTACCGCGGCTACGCCGTCCCTCTCCTCCTCCTCCTCGCTCTGTTCTGGGTCTTTCCTCGAGGATCTCATCCAAAAAGAGGAGGCGGCAGGGATTCCCCTGTGGAAGCATTAAAATTCATAGCGGCGCTCTCGCTCGTCCGATCCCGTTACAGAAATAGCTGCGAGGCGAAGAGGCAAAGCCGGGCTCCGGAAGATTACACGGGCCGATAAGAAACAGCTGGCTTGCAAGTTGGATCTCACAGTGTACATTTAAAGGAAGAAATCCAGCTAATCTGCTGTAATGCGTTTACAGTACATCTGCCGAATAAAATACACCTTCCGCAGTCCTGCCACGCGTCTCCATCGGGGGTAAAAGCAGCTCCGGCCGAAACACGGGGGGATGATTGCGTGAAACATCAACCACGCTGCCTCTTGTCAGAAGAGCATTTGGAAATTGCTGAGCAATATTCAAATAAATTACAGTTTAATGACAGGCTCTGGTGTAGCCAGTTCAAGGAGCTAAACCACCATTTTAGTAAGCCGCTTCATTCCAGACTTTCCGTAATCTGGGACTCATTTTTAATTAGTAAATGGCATTAAAAACAATGATCCTACCATCCTGCCAGAGCCTGAGCCTGAACTATGTTGACATGTGATTCTGATTTAGCTTCTGAGCAGGAGCTTTTTACACCTCTAGCATTTTATCTGCAGCACTTGGTGTTCCTTTGACTGTCTAGGCAGTGGAAATGCGGCTGATAAGATTAAGAATGGGACAAGTAAACCTGACAAGGACTAAGAGTGAAAAAAAAAAAAAAAAAGCCACCAGAACACAAGGAAGAGTTACCCGCCGTCTCAAATTAGAAGAACCAGCTTTAATTCCTTTACTAATAAGTATGAAAATAATTCCTAGATTATTGCTGCTGCCTTCCAAATATTTTTAATGACAGATGATTCATTAGTAGGGAAAATGATGCCCATCTGTGTTAAATTTGACACCATTATGTGCCACTGTCTCACATTCACAGCCTGATCACAGGTTTTGAAAAATCAAATAGTAACAACATAAATACGTACATCTGAATTCATTAGCCCAGGATCTTAAAATTATTTCACTTGTCCTTTAACACACACTATGGGAAAGATTTTAGAAGTCTCTTTCCTGTGTGTCCCCAACAGAAATGAGTATTTCAGTAAAACAACATGAACTCATGTTTGGTTTTTGTCTACTCATGCTAATTTGGGGGAGAACAAGAACAGACTAAAATAATTGTTCAAACAGGCTACATCTTTTTGAATTATTTTTTCAGTAATTTCTCTCTGCCATAATGAATATTTTCTAATGAACTAACACTTGGTTTTGCCGATGTTCATTCCACTTTAAATCAAGCAGAGAGAACTTTACTTTTACATTAATATGCGAAGTCTTTGCATTTTTAAACCACTGTGAAACTATCAGCACTAATAAGTCAAATTGGTTTAAACCAAATTACGCATTCAGTCAGCTGTGGATGTTTGTGCCTGGGAACACAACTTAGGAATAATTTAGCTTCTGCTGTACTTTACACAACTGGGGTGCCTTTGTAAAGTGTCACTTCCCCTCTTCTGGTAATGTTAGTTGCCCAACTTCTTCTTATCATCAGCTTATGTAATACTCCTGCTTTTTGGCTTTCTCAGGTTTCCTCTTTCCTTCCACAACCATGGTATTTCATGGAACCAAAAAGCGCAACTCCCTTCTTCTTTGATGATTGCAGGTGAGGTAGTTCATGTAACTGAGTTGAAAATACAGATTCTTCCAAGGTAGTAAACAAAAAAATAGCACAAAACCTGAGAAAATACAGTGAAAAGAAAGAAATAAGATCCCAAACCAACACAATAAGCTTTGGACTAGCCAGGTCAAGGCAACATGAGATGCAGGGGCACCTCAGCCTCGTCTCGAGCACTGTCACTGTGTAAACACCACCAGAATCCTCACAATGGTATTTCTTACTTTCTCGTCTCAATCCAAACATTCCCAGCAAGTCGCACTGAATCTCAGGATGCTGCTGCTTTCTTTTTACTCTTGCTCACTTGCCAAGTGAGCTGTGGGAACTCTTACCCCCGCCTTCCACTTTTGAGGGTGTCCTTACTACCAGGCGGGTCTTCTCCCTCTGACAAATTTTAAGACAGGTACAGTAAATGAAAGTTTTGAGCACTGAAATTTAACAAATACACACAGACGTCCCCTCAAATAGCCTGCAGCCTTGTGCATCCTTCTGTTATGTGGAAACTGTGGTTCGAATTAAAGATGGGAAGCATCAGGCACCATTTGTAAAAGGAAATTTAAAAAGAAATTTTGGGTTTGCCTACTGTAAATATTTGTACACAGCAAATGCTGAAATCCCTAGAAGCAAGTAAGCACTACCACACACAGAAACTATGGTTTAATGTATGCAGTAGTAGGCATCCATCTACCACCCCCTCTCGAGCTTAATTTAGTTCACAAAATTTTGAACACTGATGTTCCAAAGCCTAATCTGTCTCTGCTTTTATAGCGCTATGGTAAGGACATTTTTCAAGGCTCTTTTTGAAATAATACTGCCAATAACAAGCTGATACAGAAATCATTGGTACTGACCTAGATACTCCCTTTAAAGAAATACCTATTGTCTTTTTGCTGGAAAGTAGTATTTTTATGTCAAGATAATTTTGCCAGCACTAACAGAGACAGCATCCCGTAAATTCTAGAGCTATACAAGGTTGCTCTATTACAGGGCAAGAAGAGCAGAAGGTCTTACATTGCAATTAGTGTCGACAGACTTAGGAAATGGTGCTCAGGCATTGTTTTCATTCCTCCAGATTCCTCTCCTGCTGCAGATTTAAATAGCATGGTCACACGATAAAGGTTTGTCCTAATTAACATTGTCCTAATAACATTTTGTTGACCTGTCTCTGCATCTTCCAGCTGACGTCAAAAATGTTAAAGACAGCCTCTTGTTTGCCTATGTGAGCTGAGTGTCCCTGACATTTCTGCCATGCCAAAGTGCATTTAAAATCCGTCTGATGCTTGAGAATTTCCAGCTAAATGAACATGAACGTTTGGTCCCGTTTTGTTAAAAGATTTGCAAAGAAAAAGACAGAACTGTAGCAGAAGGTGAACAGGGAGCTTTCTTCTGCTGCATTTATTGATTGTCTCCAGTCCAGGTAATCTAGGAGAAAGCAAACACCGGCGCTGGGGAGCATTAGGCAGAACTACGATGGAACCATTAATAGGGCAGAGTGTCTGAGTGCTGGGGCTTATCCAAAGTGGCCACTGTCACATGTCCACTTTAACTTTCCAGAACAGGTTTATATTTAGCAATGAGAATTGCAGGCAGATAAAATGGATGCAAAGGCAAAGTGCATTACGGTTAGAGCAGCTTTGGAGATGAAGTTGTGACTCAGTACATGAACTGTAAAGGTCAGCTTCTACTCTCATTTGTATCTGTGCAGCTCCTCTGAAGCTGATGAACCATGTAGGTGTTACATGAGAATATCACCCCTGAGTTTAATAAGCGTATGTGACTACATGAATGTGACGATGGTATTTACACTGGCAGCCTGTGAGCCTTGTGTGATACAGTTGTTCTGCATGCTTCTACTTTAAAAATACCTTCCCACACTGATGATTAACTCAGACTTTATTTGTTTCCCCAAGAAAATATTTTAGTCACATCTCAAGAAGTGCCAGATCAGAATTAGATAGTATGCTTGAGGTATATATATATATATGTAAAAAATGAAATATTCTGTTAAAGAACAATGGTATTGATTTCTGTATCAAATATTATCTTTACCCAACCAGGTTACGCAGTCTTTATCTATTAAGGTGAAAGTTCTTTGATTCATGGAGTTATATCCAGGATATTTGCTGTCAAATAAAGATCAGTGAGTAAATTCCAACAGGCTGAAAGTTCTGCTAAACAAGAGATGTGACACTTGGCAAGGGTGTTCTGTGGTGGGGAATTGCTTTCTAGGGTTTTGGTTTTGTTTCGTTGTTGTTTTTCTTAAGTATTGGGATCCAAATGAAGACATGGCATTAACAAGAAAATAGAATTTAAAGAGTTTACCTACGTTCATGACCTTGTGAATCTGCCTTAGAGTATGATGAAGCTCACACACGATTTTATTAATTAAGCATTAACTGTCTGTTGACTCTTAAGTGATTGGCTTAAGACTTTTGGAGAGAGCAAAAAAAAAAAAGCTTTAAAAAAATTAAAAAGCCCAGTTAAGACAGTGAAAAAGAAAAAATACTTTAACATATACATCACATTTATGGAGAAAATTATAAAGAGCATTTATTTTTCTTATATAAGTAATTCTGCACTTTTTAGAAGGACTGATTTTTCTTAACGAGGATTAAGTAACAGCAAGCAGGTCTGGGACTCTTTCAGCCCTAGAACTTTTAACACAGCTCTTCACACAAATATCTGATAAAATGCACTTAAAGATGTCCCCAAATCCCATCTTCTGGTAAGGGTCCTTGTGACTCAGTCTTCATGCCATGCTATAAAATAACCACAGGGCTTTCTATCAACTGCAAATGGTCTCAGTAGCACTAGTTCATGAATTCAGACCCAAAAAAAAGCTTGTTGCATACTTGATTTTATTTTTTTTCCCCACGGTTAAAGTTCTATTGGTCAGGCAGTGATTCACTGTGATTATTTAGATTCCTTATATTTTAAGAGTAATTTGTGTTCTCACTTTTAAAAAACCTTGTTCCTTTTTTCACCTTTCTCACAGTTTTTCCTTCTATTTGGTCATTTCATATCCATTTTTCTCACATGCAATACTCTCTTCTTATTCATCTTTTTACACCTCTGCACAGGCTCCCTCCTTCCTTCCTTCACCCCTTTCAGCTCTCCCATGTTTTTGCCTCCAAGCTGCCCAATTCTGTCATTTCTCCCATTCCCATTCTCGGGGGAGCTCCCTCACAGCCCTTCCTTCCCTCCCTCCCTCCCACCACCTCAGCCCAGCGGCTGCTCCCGGATATGAGGCTCTCCCCTATCCATGCAAATTGGATACGGATAATCCGAGGTTGGCTGGTTTTCAGTCAGCAAACATCAAAGATCACATCTGACCGCTCCAAAATCCTTGTACAGAGATTTGGAGATACTTTCACAATCACTTTCGCGCTCATGGTGAAGAAAAGGTGTGAAGAGCAGTGATCACACCAGAGGTCAGAGTCAGATTAACCTGATCATGTCGGGATAGAAGTGATCCACTTGTCAGCTTCCAGCTGCAAAAACAAATGAAACTCCCCACAACGGCAAGTTCTGCTTAGACATGTCACAATCTCCTGACAACAGCACAGGTCAAGAAGCCAAGACCACAAGAAATCAATCAAAATCAGAGGGTGAGTCAAGTGTAGATGCTACAGCTGATACAGCTCCAGAAAAGGAAGACATTTTCAATCCAGTTTAGCAAGTCTGTTATCTTACAACACAGGGCACTTTTACTACAACCTGATATAAGAACACTCACAGATTATTCTAGAAGACCTGCAGCAGAAGGCCAGAAAAGCTGCTGACTAGAGGCCTAGAACATAAAGAAACAAATACACAACACTTCAGCCATCATAAGCTTAATCAAGTTATGTGCCTTTGAATACACTGGGTTCTTCTAGCAGAGGAAACAGCAGCTTCTTGTTTTTGTGTTAAGTTCTCTCCAGAACACCACCATTCCTGCTCAAGGAAAGGAAATAAAGTTACAGGCTGGATCAGCCAGAAGTGCTTCCTGCATTCAAGGTGCCAAAACAAAACAAGCGAATTGTTGACAACAATGTAAAAATGCAGTGATGGAACACCTGAAAGCTAAATTAACATTTTTCTCCTATTGTTTTATGTCCAAACATCCAAAGGACTGATTCACTGTTAAATCCTGGAGAAAGAAAATCAGCCTCTAACTGCATTGTTCTGATGGAAAACAATCAGCTTGCCAGCATGCAATTTCTTCAAGTGAAGGAAATTCAGGAACTAAACCCAAACCGGTCAGGAACACTTTCAGTGCCAGCAAAATTCTCAGCAACAGCAGGCAAGAAAGTAGTTTGAAAATACAGGGGGCTTCCCTATCTCTGAACAGCCTCTTTCTTCTCAGTCTGTTCTCAGCCAAGAGTTACATTTTCCTGCCTTTCGGACTGTCTACCCCTTGTGAAAGTTTCCAGAGGTACAGTCTGTCAAAATATCTGACTTTTGCCCATAAGTCAAATCCGTTCTGAACGATGGAAAGCCTGAAATAACAGCCTCATCTAAAGCAGAACCATCCTTATGATGGGAATACAGCTGTTACTCCTAGAAGGATCTTACACATCTGACTGTTCCATGATTTTAAATGCTCTGAACAGGAATTTAGTTTCTAGATATTTATGACATCCACCCCTGCGGAAATACCTCCCCTTCTCCTCTGGAAATACCTGAATGCTGCTGTTTCCAAATGCTTACCTCGGACTATGATGGGGCTGAACACAGCAGCCTCGTGCTGTCCATCAGGGAATGCTTCATTCAGAACTACAGCTGAGGGAACAGTGCAGATGAACCTTCAGTCACAAGGCTTCTGCTCATTCACCTCCTCTGAATCATACATGCAAGATTTACAGGTAACAACAGAAATCAGCATTTTATATCCTCCAACTAACACAAAATGGTGGGATCATTACTAAGCATGGGAACTGTACAGGAAGAAAAAGGACAGAGTATGATCCATACTCAAACCACGCTACTCTAGGGTTTGGGGTTTTTAATGTTTACAGTAGCAAAAAATATTTTCTCAGTTATATAAAATACATTAGCAAATAATGAGGTGTTAGAGAGAATAGGATACTTGGAAAACCAACCATCATAATGCAGCTGAATTTCTACTTGGTGTCATGACACTAGAGATTTTATAAGCTATAGGAGGGGTGGATGGTAAGGTTGAGGAAGAAAGCAAAGGAATCCTGTCCTGAGAGTCTGCTGTAGAGGTGAGGCATCTGTCACAGAGCTGAAACTGCAGAGGTTTTCATTCCACTGCATGAACAAGGTAATTAAAAATGACATTTTGCATGCGCTGACGAGAAGTTTGAGACAGAGAACCTTTTTGCATCTCCAGAGATCAAGAACTGACATTGTAAGAAACTTTTTCAAAGCTTTTGAGTTGGTAGAGATTTTGTAAATTAAAACTAAGATGTTCAGGAGCAATGGGTGGTACTCACCAATAGGCCGTGAATCCCCCACCCAGGCCTTTGCAGGCAGAGATCACGGCCATTAAAACAGAAGGCAAAAAATGATTGAAGTTAACTTTATTCCAAAATATGTATAATTTACAGGACTGAATAAGTGCTTCATTTGTGAACAAAACATTGCAATACTTGTGAATAACTTACTAGTAGCTTTGTGTAACACTTCAGTTTCCAAGAGAGGGAAATATGAAACAGTATTTTGGCACAAGGTTTTCTCTGCATGCAATAATGTAATTACAAGTTTCACAGTTACTAGGACAACATTCCTTCTTTGGGATTGTCACTTGTAAAACAGGTCTAAGAAATGAATGCTTGATTTTGTCTGCTCACTGCAAGTTTACTGGCTTAAATAGCAAGAATTAAACATGAACATCCTTTGAAAACTAGATTTGTCCACTAAATTAAAAAATCCCACCAGTAATGAAAAGAAAAATATTTTAAGGACATTTCTCAGCCTTGCTGAGATTAACTCACACGTGCTCTGGGAAAGACTCACTCCCAAGATTTATAACTCATTCATTCCAAATAATTACAGATTTAAATGAGATTGTAATCAGGTGTTGAAGTCTTTAAGCTGTAAAGATATGGCCATCTTTCATATCTAGCTTTATCACAGATGCACTTGCAAATGTCTGTAGATAGAGGTACTGTCAATCTAGCTCTGCGTGCAGGTGCTTGAAGCATGTAAAGCACTGGATGTTGTGAAATGTAGAGCTGACATCACCACAAATCATCCATTATATTCCACTGCTAGTTCTTGAAGGTACTGTAAAGCCAGCATATGAAAAAGGGTCACAAGTAAAGGGACTTCTGTTATTTAACTCGGCAGTTCCTGGAGAAATTTCCACCGTTTCAGGCTGTCTGGTTACATTTCCAGTGAAGAGTCACACACACACACACACAAACATTCCCTCACCCTGACTGCGAGGCTGAGCACTGAGTTCTGTTCATTGCATAGCAATGGCACTTGAAACAAGAGAATTCAGTCATGTTCTAAGCAGCAAGTCCTTCTCACACACATTTAAATTCACATAAACTCTTAAAAAACAACAACAAAAGAAACAGAAGATGCATGATTGCACCATGCACTGGTTTGCTACCATTAAACAACCGCATCCTCACAGTGTTCCTGTTATCAATGGCAGCCTGGTTACAGGAGGCCCATCCCACCAGGACACAAGCATAGCAGCACCTTAAACCAAACAGGAATGAAAAAGCTTGCAAGGCCCAGAACATCACCAACAGTTTGGTGTGAATGTATTTGGAACAGTAAATGGTACATTAGGATCATGTTTAAAAAATCAGCACATGTGAGAAATATATTAAAGCAAAGGAAGCTGTACAACCTTAATGATAAAGGCAAGTACATTTGGTTCACCTCTGAGTTGCCATTTCAGGAACATCTTCTTTTGCAAGTTGAGCACCCTATGTTGATTCAGTTTCAGTTCTACTGACTTACCCTACATTTGAAAGGCTATTAAACCCCCTCTAGCCCCCTAAGCCTCCAATCCTGCCAACTCTTACGTTTCTACCCAGCCTCACAAAAAAATCAATTCACATGTTAGCAGCATAAGGATTTAAAACAGTGGAAGGCAGCCATTGCTCTTTGTTCTGTTGCCCCTACACAACTGGGGTCCATATAACTAACAGGGAAATTCAGCTTCTTGTTTCCAACAGAAAAAAAATGACTGTGTATGTGCCTTGGAATAAAAATTTGTAAGGAGTTAGTTACATACATTAAGTTACAGACACTGACTGAGTTGTTCAAAACTAGACAAAGTTTCACAAGGTTCCTTTTGCAGCTGTTTAATTTACAGCTGCAAGTATATATACATTTTTTAAAATGCTTTCATATCCTTTGGAAGTGAAAATTTTCTAGACACAAGCAGCTCTGCATAACTAAGAATATGTAGCGTTAGCAAACTCTGACTTAGAACTACTAATTTCTCTAGGCTGATACAAAGAGTTGGGGGACAATTCCCTCCCTTCACACAGCAGAAGCTATTTACAGGTGTATTAGCAGAAATAGATACAAATAAAGCTGGAAGAAGAAAAAATATCTACTGTCAGACAAACTTTTAGCATTCTGACAAACAAATATGGAAGGCAACAAGACTGACCTTTCATTTTTCAGCTTATTTGTGCTTATGTTCTCATAGAATGCAAGCCCCAAATCTGCCATTTCCTTTGTTCGACTCTTTATATATTAAAGAAAAGCACAAATGAAACTACAAAAGGACTAATTCAATTTTATAATAATGTTACACAGGCATCCAGATCAAGATCCAGCAAGCACAGCTTAACAGAATTAAGCAGGGAACACAAAGGGTAAGTACACGTAACATTAGTATCACTTCCAGATAAAAAATTGTGCTAAGAGGCTACAGAGAATCTGATGTTACTTTGTGTATAGCAGCTCTAATGGCAATAGAGGATACAAAGAAGAGTAAGATAGTAAGTCACTGCTGACCAATACTTACAATACAGTGCCTTGAAAATCAAATGAGAGACAAACTGCAGAAAAAGGGAGATAAGAATCATTTTGGTTCTACCCAGAAATAGTTCTGTCTGAAGTTTATTTTATAACAAAGACAGAAACAGAAAATCAACCTTTTTCAAGAACTTGTTCAAATGTGAAGAATTCGTAATATTCAGCAACAGTGTTTCAGATCAGGTCTCATGAAGTTTTGTGTGGGATTCACCAAACTATGAAGTCTGCTTGCGGTCTCAACATTTTCACAAAAATACTTCATAAATCCAAACCGAGCGACATATGCCAGAAATACAGGATCCACACCTGTTTTTCACTTTTATGAATAATTTATGGAGAACCAAATTCGTGAAGAAAGAAGTTAATTTTGGTCAGAATGACCTATCTCCCTAAGATAATGCAGACATTTAATAATTTCTTAATACTGAACTTTCAATAAGACTTCATGTTGTAGTACTGTGTTCACCTAATTAAAGTCCAAACTATTTTAAACTGACAGAATGAGTGAAAGGATTGTGATTTGCATGTTCTAATAAAACACACAAAGCTCAGAAATACTTTTAATTACAAAGTACAGTAACTGGGTAATGATCACATTATAAGATTTCATCCACACAGACTTTTGGGTCTTTTCCTTCCAGTCCCTGATGCTAAGAGCTTTGGCTTACACAATAACATAGCAATTATCACCCTAATTTGTAAATTAGTTTCAAAGTACTTTAAACCTCGATGGTCTCTCAGATGGCTACAACTCAAACCCTTCAGTAATTCTGCTCCTCAGCACCCAAAATTCCTTCTCTTGCAGAGTAAAGATTGACTTTCTAAATTCAGAGGTAATGAACAGCTTCTACAGCTGTGGAAAATACGCTTTTTCCAAACCACATTTATAGTAACCTCTCTTTCACGTGTCAGTACAGACAACTTGCACATGGGAAACACAGAAACCAGCGTATGAAGAAGCGTTCTCTGGTATTCCAGCCAGAAGAAAAGAGAAGGAAAAACACCTTAAAATGTGAAGTTGCAACATTACTAGAAAGATATTGCGATAGAATAAATTAATCTAATTTTGCACTTTATCGTCTGTCCCAATTTCAAAGTAGGCAGGTAAATATGAGCCAGTCTCATCTTCAGAAGAAACAAAATTATAAGTGAGGCCTTCCTGTTTTAAATATAGCCCACCCTTCAGATGAGAACTCTACAGACATTGTGAAACCCGGGGGCTTTTCCCCACAGCAGAGTTACTGTTCTCCTGAGGAACTGCAAGATTCCGTTCTGCAGTTCCTTCAGCCAGACTGGAAGTGTCTGAAATCATACCTAGAAATGTTGAAAAGTCGAACAGGCAACACAGTTGGGGTTTCAGAAGGAAAATGTGAGTTTCAGGGTTAATCTAGAGAGATTATTTCCAGTAAAGGTAAAGACACTCACCATGGCAATTTAAAGAGTATTAGGAAAAGGCAAAGGAAAAAAAAAAAGGAAAAAAGAAAGGTATTGCTCATCTGCAACAAAAACAAGCTGGCTGCAATGGATGAGTAACTTAACTCCCACATCCTCAAGTTGAGAATATGCAGCACAAAGCACAGAGAGTCCTCAAAACCTAAGGCTTGGACATACATTTGCTGCTGGGCTGCACAGTAAATATGCAGCCAATACATCTCCTCTGACAATGGAGGAGTAAAGTCTGTTACAGGCTCAGGAATTTGACACAAAGAGTTTTCTCTTTTTCTTTAAGGTTACAGAAACTAAAACCGGTCCAGGAGAAAACCAGAGGCCTACATTTCATAGATATTATAGTAAGAGATAAAAGTTACTTAAGGCCAAATTCCAACATACATTCACAACTCGCTTAATGTAAATGAAAAATACTGCAAACAGTGGCATGAGGGGAAACCTAAACATTAAAAAAAAAGGTGCTAAGAGGTCATAAGCTTCTTCTCTGAAAAATTAGTTAGTGTGAATTTGACTATACTCAGGGAAAATCTAAAAGCTGCAGGAACTGAGGGCTGCAGATCAACATGCAAAAGCAAGATAGAGCTGTTCTGGAAGGGCTTCTGTGAGCTGATCTCCCAGCTCTCTTGTATGGATTCAAATTGTTTTTGGAAGCAGCAAGTCCAAAAACAGGAGTCAAGGTGAGTGTTTTTAGGAATTTAATTGCCCATTTTTAAAGATTTCTGTTAAGGTAGTAGAGGTATAAACCACTGTAACATTTCTCAACTCATATCTCAATAAAGCTAGGAGAATTTCAGCAAAACCAAACGATTCCAGTCTCTGAGGCACACATATTGTAACATTTCCATCTTACACACCGAAATAATTTAAGCAAATCCCTTCTGAAGACTCTAAAAATGTTAGTCCTGTTTATTACACTAGCTAAAAGGACGGCATACTAATTTTTCCTACAATTACGAACTCCAAGTTCTTTTCCTACCCTTCAAAGAGCATCAGTGCCACTCGGGGAAAAAAAAAATACTGCTTTCTACACACATTTTTAATAATAAATATTTTCAACAATTCAAGAACCTCTATGTGTCTAGTGTGTTGGACAGGTATTTGGAAAATGTCAGCTTATGCAGGAGAAAGAGCTGTGAAGGCATAAAGTAAATGAAGACAATACGGCTGATTATGTTCATGCCGGATTTAAAATACAAGCTACTAAAAAAAGTAAACAGAAGTAGCTTACACTAATAGAATCCTCCCCCGTAAGTTCAGGGAAGCATCTCAATTGAACAGGTCAGGGTTTTGGTCCAGCACATCGGAACCCTGCATGTAAGTGAGGAATAGAGAGAGAGATATAGAGAACAACTTCAAAGTTCTTCCACTTAGATGAAAGCAGTAACAGCTTTGTAAAGAAGTTTGAGGAAAAAACATAGGCACCACATAATTTTTTAAGGTTCAAATGTATATGAACATGTTACAGCCCCCCCTTTCCCCTCTATTTATACACACATAGTTTATGTAAAGTTACATATTCAATAGAGTACCTTCAGCATGAAAAGTCTCTTAGGTCAACTGCTCATGACAAGTACATTCAATAATGCAAAGTGGATCACCTGGTAAAGCCATCTCTCCCACCCCAATAAGTTAAATTCAAACCACAGGAAACAGTTACATTATGTAGCACTCAGTGGCTGGGCTTGTCAGAGCTCTGGAACAAGGAGCACAGCTCTTCACAGGTCTGTGTTTCTACTGAACTGAACTGGGACTCCATTGTATTCCAGGCTAAGTCAGCCAGAAGGAAGTCATCCATTGCTGTCTGTGTTTCATTGCTGGTAAGGAATAAACTCCCCAGATTCTCAAAGCAGCTATCCATAGTCTGTGTCTCAGCACTACTGAGCTGGACTTTGCTTTCAATATTCTGAGTAGGTGTATTTTTAGTAGCCATATATACTTCTGTCTGGGTTTCTGTATCAGATGAGTCAGTGCTCATCGAGAAACTGGACTGTTTCAGAATACTTCCTAAAGGCAGATGGGTAGTACTGTCCAAAAAGAAATTCAAGTCTGTCTGTGTCTGTGTATCAAACATCTCCAAACCCAAGAAGTTAGAATTGCCTCGGCAGTTATATGATTGAGTGGCACTATCTGAAAATAAGAAATCAGTCTGAGTTTCAATGTCCAGTGACTCCAAAACTGGCTCAGAGTTCAGGGTACCAAGTTCACTCTCTTCAGTCTGAGTTTGGATGTTGGAAGCTGAAAAGAACTCTTCAATGTCGAAGTCTATCCCTGTGCTCTGTGATGGACCAGATGGAAGATGTGTGTCAGCATTAGAACTTGTCTCTGACAAAAGGCCACGATTATCCAGTGTCTGGCCAGACATGTTTCCTGAAAAGATGTTTTCCAGATCACTTAGCAGGTCCATTGTCTGGGTTTGATTATCCGTTGTATTTTGAGGTGGAAGCATATTAGTCTGTGTATTGAAGCTGATAAGGGGTTCAGACTTTACCGTATCCTGATTCAGGCTCTTGCAACTACTTCTTTCCAGCAAGGTTTGATCTATATTTGCAGGCATTAAATTGTTTTCTGGAAGTTCAATGTGAGTAGAAACATTATATGATGAAGGAACACTGTCAAAGATGTCACTGCACATTACAGCCTGGTCCATCTGTACTCTTCCATCAATACAGTCCTGTGCCCTACTGGTTTGAGTCTCTCTGGAAATGCCACATGTTGGAAAACAGCCCTGACTGAAAGCATCAGTCTGAGCAGCTATGGATGAAGTCAGTTTGGAAGCAGGCAGCAGTGTCTGTGTCTGTACACTGATGGGTAATGAAACCTGGGAACTGAATGACAGATCTGTCTGAGAACAAGAGGACACAGAAGAACTGGGAGTCCAGGCTGCTGCCGGTACAAAGTTCTGTGAGATATAAGATAAGTCAGTCTGTATATTTATTGATGAAATTTTGTTCTTGTGGCAAACATTCCCCAGCTCCTGCCCTGTGTTATGTGATGTAACCTTGTCCAGTTCAACTTGTACACCAGTACTTACTGGTTCACGATCACCAGAAGTTGTCACTTTTGAAACAGGCATACTGTCTTTAAATACAAGCGTTTCTGCCTCCAGGGCTGGAATCAGGATTCCTATAGATTGAGGCAATAAATGAACAGTACTTACAACTGAACCTTGATTATCAACAGCCACTACAGCAGGTTTGACAGAAGAGTCTGTTGTGGATACATACACAGGCAAGTGAGCAACCTGCATCACTGGAAGTTTAACCAAAGCCACCTTGGGCTTGGGTAAAAGCATCTTTGGTGCACATTTTGGCTGCATTTGGTTTGTGAAGTTAGAACTGCAGGAGCCTTCAAGAGAGGCCACTACTTTCACTTCAGAGGACTCCAATTCCTGAGTGCCAGGAGCAGTACTGTGAGTATTGATGAATGCTTCGTTTGCTTTCTCTGCCAGCTGCTGATTATGTACGGAGGACTCCATTTTCCTTTTCTTACTAGGAGGATCCCTGTGAACATGAGATCAATAATTTATACTTCTTTCAAACATAGAACATCTGCCTTCCATTCTTTTGAGTCATTGCATTGCAAATACAAACTGAAGCCACAGATGAGGTTGGATATGAGAAGACAATTAATCCAGATTAAAACATAAAAAGACTCCATGAAGTTCAGTTTTGTTAAGTGTCATTCCTTGCTCTCTCATTTTAAAAAAGAATAAACATTACCTCTTATGGAGAACTATTTTCAAATGATTGTGCAAGTTTAGATAGTTTTGTCCCCTTTGTACATTAAGAACTCTGATTTGAAGATTTTCAGTGTATTATTTTGACACTGACTCAGACTGAGAATTGAAGGGACAGAGCTCCTAAAATATGTGTACAGGTAATGGCCTCTCATGGAAATGGAAGATAAAATTAGCAATTCTTCACACAAAACTTAAATTTTGCAGCAGCTGAACCTCAAAGACAGACAGGCTAGGCATCAGAAAGTAGACTGCCCTTTATGAAATATATGTACATGTTAAAACTATAAATCTAAACATGCAGAGATAGGTGGTAAAAAACAAATCCACCAACAATTGCAAGAATGACTAGACTGTATAAGAAAATAACCTGAACTGCATTCCACACCTCAGTTATCAGCAACAAACATTTCCAAATAATCTCTACTCTCACAGAACTGTAAAAGCAGATGCAACAAGAACCACCAACATTTATGCCAAGCACTGCAGTGTCATCAGTACTTTTTGTTTTCTATGTAGGGAAACCAGATCTTACTGATTAGATGATCACCACTGCCTTCAACGAAACAGAAACTCCTAAAAGCAACAAAGAAACTGCAAACTGCTTTGCAGCTAAAACATGATCCTATTTCCTATTTAATCAACAGAAAAGAGACAAAAAGGCAGCACATGAGACACACGGGACTTGGTGACGAATGTATCATTACTTCACTGCTTCGGTTTTACCTGTGTTCTGCAGGAATTTCATGGCCAGTTCTGTAAATGTGAGACAGTAATGCTGTTCTGCTGGCATAAGGGCACCCACAAGTACACTGGAAAGTCTTGCCACAGACCTCTATATGCCGTTTCAAATACCATTCTGTGCCATAGGAGTTACTACATTTATCACATTTGTGCTTCTTTTCAGCATGCATTTTCATAAAGTGCTAGAATACACAAGGGAAAGTAAACATTAGCTTTCAGTGAAGATTAAAAAAAGAAAATCATGGTTAGGGGAGAAAATATTTGCAATTTTTCAGTTGCTAAGTAGCGCTGAAGTGTAGCATTATTTTTTTTAAAGCCTTACTACAAATAAGTTTAAAGAAGTCAATAGAGAGAATCTGAAGTTTGCAAATCTGCTGATGCTACATGCATCTTAAAAACATAGATAAACATTTACCTATCCTAATGCCACTGAAGGTTCCTGTGGACATCAATAAAGCTATAGATCAACCTTGCTAAAGAGCACAGTAAGTTTATGCTGCAATATGTCCACACTCCTGAAGATCTACAACTGAGCAAACAATCTCAAGTCATACAGGTCAACACCAGAGCAAACACCAGAATTTTTCCTTTTCATTTATGGCACCCAGTTCCAGCCACTCAGCTCTTACAGGGTCCCCAGCTCAGCACAGGTAACCAACTGCAGCACAGTGCTCTTTTTGCTCACTAATGCAGAAACAAATCTTACATGTTTTCTTAAACAAGCTAACTAGTAAACAAATGCATTTTGATATTAAAGCAAAGAAAAACTCTTAATTCTTGACCACTTGAAAAAGCAGTTAAAAGCATCAGCCACAGTTGAAACTTTCATTGGTTGCTACTGCAATTTTTTCCCCTCTTCTTTAATCTTTCTCCATCTATTTAATTTGTGGAGAAGGGCTCTGATCTAGTTTAGAACATCATACTGGCATCTGCCTGAGCAAAAGGTGCAAGTCCTCTAATATCAACATGCAAACATGCAAATTCATGAATCATATGTGCAATTGGAGTTGCTGCATACAGTTCTCTAACTTCTGGCTATGTGCTGAGAGGTTTTGCTGGTATCTGTATGCAAAAGTGCACACTCTGGAGTAGAGACAGGACTAAATCAGTGTGAAAATACTTCAGGAAACAGGAATACCTGTTTTACAAGAGAAAATTGGGAAAATGGTCTGTTTGGTCCTCTAGGGCAGCCTTCAATAGGACAGCAGTAGAATTTCTGTGAAGTTTTCAAACCCTTCCTTATTGGTGCATTAAGTTTTCCATCCTGAAAAAGAACCAGTTGAGAAGTTGACAATTCTACAGGTTTGCATATTCAAAACAATATTCAGAACACACATCAACTATTACTCACTGAGTTTTTACACATCTCAATGAGTTGAAAGCTCTTTCCTATGTGATTTGAAAGTTCAAATGGAGTTTCTCCCCTGTGTGGATGCCACTTTGCAAATATCCCATCAAAATTACCAGGTGCAATTACAACAAGCTCTATGGAGTAGTGGTACTGTACTATTTACTTTTACCAAGACACTCCCTGCCCAATGCTTCGTGTTACTTGAGCCAAAAAAATTTCCATACAGATACTACCCTAGACTGCTGATTCAGTGTGGTTTTACCTGTTAGTATCACAGACCGTGAAACTCCATTAAGATTAGTCACCGAAACACAACACTTCCCTGATGCTGGAATTCTGTTAGCACTACTTAGAGTTTACTTGTGATAAAATGAAAAATGCCAAGTATGCTCTGCCACTTAATTTAGATCATAAACCAAATCTCACTTAAGTCTGTGAAACAACTGGTATGCTAATCGTGAACCTCCAAACACTAAGTGACCAATGCATCCAGGCTTTCCATGGGAGCTGTCTCACTGACCCTCACATGTACACAGAAGAAAGCAACACAACTTGCTCAAAGAGGACCTCAAAAGTACATATAAGAAGAACATACTAGTGGGATTGTCCAGATGGTTCAACCACATAGAATCCCTTCCTACTGAGGCCACAGGCATGGAAACCAGACATGACATATACCTCTAACACATCCTGTCTTAAAGGGTCTCAGTAGAAGCATCAGGCATCTGTGTCTAAGCAAAAAATTAAAAATGAGCTATTTAAAATGCGATGCTCAGAGTAGCTGTGAGTCTTCTTCCATCTTGAGACTGAATTGGAGGCCAAATATAGTCCCCAGCGCCAGTTACTGTAGTCCATGGTGGCATCCCCAAGATGATTTTTCAGGGAAGAATTTACGGGACCATGGCCTGTTTGAACTCTGCACCTGATTTTCCTCAGCATGAGGATAGTGAGCACAGTCAGTAGTGGAAGGCTGATTTCACACCAGTCACTCCCTAACGACCTCTTTGGGCAGATCTCCAGCTGGTCGTGTTTACACAGGTTACACTAAACACAGAGAATCCACCGAGCACAACAGTCCTCCCACGTGAAGCAAACAAAGTGTGTACCTCAGCTGCCAGGGCCCAAAGGGCTCCACTGCTCACACTCCCACTTCTTACCCACCTGCAGTTATGCACAACCCAACAATGCTGTCCTCAGCCACTCATGCCTTGCCTTTGAAGTTCTCTCATTTACACCTCAGGAGGCTGAGGAGGGGGATATTTCAATGATTTTGTTTCCCTCAAATCACCTCTAAGCTAAGATACTCTGCATAAAACGTAATCCCTTCAAGCAATATTTCAGTTATATTTCCACACACTCGACACAGCTACTTGCTGACATTGTCACAAGTTCATTTTTATTAATGACATACCAGACTCAAACGAGCAATGTTGAGAGCCTCTTGACCAAAATGATCAGCTGCCACATCAAGAAAACCTGGAATAATTCTATGAAAAGGGAGTTTTCATGTAACATTTTAACCTTCTAAGCACCTTTATGTACAGCAGTTTTCTTTGTGGACAGCCCATTCATAAACAGGCCTGTTCTATCTCTGCTGAATCATCACTGTGACTATTGTTGTACCTCCTAGAGCCACTGCCCTAAACAGGAACATGACACAAAGAAATCCAGTTGTTCCAGCCCCAATTCCACTTTTTAACCCTGACATTACACAGAACACTTTCATCAGATGGCAGTCTCAAACTCCTCAGGAGAAAAGAAAGGTCTGTCTTTCCGTCAAAGCTATGCTTGGCCTCTCCCACTGCAGACGAAACCAATATGCTGAGTAACTGGCAATTAGAGTTACTTATTCCTAAATAAAAAAGTTATAAAGTGTGTTATATTTAACATCACAACCCAACAACTGACAGGGCAATATGGGAAACATGTTCAGGCACTTAACAGGTAAACCACAGTCAGGTTATTTAAAACTATTAAGGTATAGAATAATACCAAAAATGTAAAAATGTTTAAAAGCTTTATAAACAACAGTAAGATGCTTTTTTAACAGCTGGAACACGGCCTTTGGTGGCAGAGACCACAACACATTAGTTGAGACAAGTTGAGAGATATTCTACACATATAAGATATATGGACAGTGATCTTGTTTTGACCTATCCCAAGTCCTCGTGGCTCTAAATGGTTAATCTTGCCCATCAATGGTTAATGGTTAATCTCAAAGCCCACCTGGCCAGTCCTATTTCAGACATTCTCACAGCTCCCTTCCTTGCCATCTGATTTTATGTTCCATGTTTCTACAACATCCACCCACCAAAATTATTGGTCCAATGAACTTCTCGCAGTGCAGACACTTGCACCGTAAGGAATACTGACACAGCTCGTGACAACAGCTCGGAAAATGGGAATTAACAGTCCTTGCTACAGACTTAGTCAAGGTGAACTTAGTGACGTCTTGCTGTCCTGCCCCAGAAAGGCTTACTCCAAAGGATTAATTTTAAATGATGTTGCAGTAGACTGTAGGCAACTATTTAAAACAGGGGGTTTTGCAGCAGAAGCTCAGCCATTTCTTTACTAAATAGGACACTGAGAAAAGTGCATTTACTCTTCTTATAACAACTATTGTGGTAGTGCAGCATTTGAATAACCTACCCCAAGGGTATGCTACCCTTTCCAGTTCACACTGACTACAGCCTCCCTGTTATCACAGGAATCCACAGAATACTCTCCTTTACATGAACTCTTCTAGCTTCATTTTAAACTACACAGAAGTAGTTTCCCTTCTTCCCATAAAATAATATAGACAAAAGACCAAAAAATTAAAATAAAAAATTCAAGTCTAATATATTAAGTGTCTATTTATATTCACTGCTCTTATTTTTTTCTTAGCTTATCCTCTGTCAAGGAGCCAGAAAATAAAAATTTATATATCAACACTTCATATCTTCTTTTGTTAAGCCAAACAAGCCAAATTCTTCTAATTTTCCTTTGTCAGAAACGCTTGTCATTCATCACCCTTAGCACTTATTTTCTACACATCTGGGTTCATTTTCTTATTTGAATCAGATTCTTACCCCGCAGTACTGCCATAGAATATCCCTCTGCCATATTTTAGGATCGCCCTTCTCACAGCAGCTTTACCCTAAATGCTCATTCGTATATGACCAAACCGTTTTGCAAGTGTTTCCCACCTCGGGTTACTTGTCGCAAACCAGAGCCGATCAAACTGTTTGCTATCACTTCACAAGACTAAAACCTGGTACTGCTGCACTTGACTCTGTTTTTACAGGGTAATCTCTATATAAATGTCCTTCCTTTGCCACTGCAGTCATGGGTTTTGGTACCAAAACATCCTACTGGTGCTACTTTTATTAATGAAAATCAACTAAGTCATTCTCCCTTCTCTCCAGGAGTAGTATGTTCTCTCCTTCCCCAATAGCTTCTTACTGTCTCATTTGCCAAGTTACCTCTTCACTAATTTAATATTTCACTAATAAATGCAATCTACTAAATTATTTTTATCTGGGGAATTAGCTATCTCTTAAAAGGGAATACCAATACTAAAATATTTAGCCTCCCTTAAGCCTCAACAACATTTTACTCTCAATTACAACGCCCTTGAAACAAGTCAGGAAGTTTCTGAAAATCTGCATCCATCTGCATTTCAGTATTTACTCCAAGCTATCACAAGGTTCAGTAATTAGGTGTATGGAATCTGCTCTAATTCCACAAGGCACTGATGGCTAACAGCAAGCTGGGTGAGAAAGCAGCATTTCCTCACCCATCATACCCTGAGTTATGTAACCCACCAGCTGCAGTGCAAGCTCAGAGCATCAGCTCACAACCAAAATGACTCTGCTGACCTGAAAGAACACTTTGAACTTCTGCTGTACCTCCCCCTACACGAACACATGAGATCTAACACATAATCCACAGTAAAGTTGTTAGCACGTATAGGAAATGAAATTAAAACATCCCAGAGACAGGAGGCAGCAAGTACACTTGACATTATTTCCTTTTGTTCCTCACCAACGAGCACGTGTGACCCACGCTTGACTCTGTCGCCATTTCACAAAACAGGGATGTTCAGTGTTCGCCCACTGCGGCTGCAGTTTCAGAATGCAGCTATGAATGCTGCACTCGAAGTTTTCCAGGAATACAATTTGTCCTTGCACACTTGGCATTATGATTTTGGGAAAAGCCAGGATATCTTTACGAAAGGCCCACTCTCAATGTGTGCCTGCTGAACTGTGGTTCTCCTCCCCCAACAGCACACGCTTAGCTCAGGAGTATTATGGAAATGAGGGCTTGTTTCCAAAATGGCATCCATCTGTTTTGTTGGTTTTTTTAGCTCAGACATTTTTAAAAAAACAAACAAAACCCCAGCATAACAGCCCTCAGCGTTGGGATGGAGATGGTTTGCCAGCTGATAAGGTTAGGAAATGCTGCATGTTTGCACAGCACCTCACAAGTGGGGCTTTAAAGTCGTACTGCAGAAAGATAGGCGATAAGCAAGTAAAACAACACAAGCTGAGTCCTAAAGAACTCTTAACTGTCTGTGGTACGTTTACAAAAATGTGCAAAATTGGTTATTTTCTGTAAGTAATTTTAGAGGAATCCACAACACAACTGGTCAGCCTGTGCACACGTACACTTGTGTATTTATACATGGACTGCAGGGGCCTTTCACAAGGGGAAATTTAAACAAGAGACAACGAGAAATACTTCATTATTCCCATCTGGAATCACAGAATGGTTTGGGTTGGAAGGGTTGAGCACCACCTTGTTCCACCCCCTGCCACGGGCAGAGAGGCTTTCCACTAGATCAGGTTACTCCAAACCCCGTCCAGCCGGGCCTTGGACACTGCCAGGGATGGGGCAGCCACAGCTTCTCTGGGCACCCTGTGCCAGGGCCTCCCCACTCTCACACTGAAGAAGCTCTTCCTAATACCTAATCTAAACCTACTTTCTTGTAATTTGAACCCATTCCCCCTCGTCCTGACACTCCAAGCTCTTGTCCCCATCCTTCCTGTGAGTTCCCTTCAGATACTGGAAGGCCTCAATTAGGTCATCCCAAAACATCCTCTTTTCCAGTCCCAATTCTCTCAGAATCTCTCGGAAGAATCCCAGTTCTTCTCAGGTTGGGGAATCACGCCCCTCCTCAATTTCACTACGAAGCAAACCCCGGCACAGTTAGCACCGCAGCCGCCCCCCGGACCCGGACCCGAACCGGCTGCAGGCCCCGGGGCGGAACACGGCGCTGCGCCACGACAGAGCCCCGCAACCACGGTGAGGGGCCGAGCGGGAGGGGGCGGCGGGGCCGGCCCAGCCTCACGGCGGTACCTGGAGCGGGTGCGCCTTGCTGAGGTGCATGTTGAGGGCCGGGCTGTTGGGCAGCACCTTCCCGCAGCCGGGCACGGTGCACAGGATGTTGGTCCGCACTTGGGACAGCTCTGTCACCGAGGGCCGCACCAGCTCCCCGGCGGGCGGCACGTCCCTCACGGGCGCGGGGGGCCGCCCCAAGCCCCC